>VWZN01017931.1:725168-747267 GCA_013396955.1 Regulus satrapa | reverse complement strand
TTTTTTTTTTTTTTTTTTTTTTTTTTTGATTTGCACCTCAGGACACCTTTTATTTTTTTCCTTCTCCCCAGATTCACATTGTGCTGTTTTTCCCAAAAGCAATTCCTAGGGGAAAGCAAACAGAAACGACCCAGGCAGATTTTTCTTCTCCCCTTCCCCCAGGCTCACATAATTTTATTCTCATAAATATCTTTTTTTTTTTTCCATTTGCTTTGCTTATAGGTCAGAGTTTTGCATGTTTGCTACTTGGAATCATGTCAAAGCAATATACATCATGTCTGTAGCAAAGGAAGGTTAAAAGTCAAATTTTTGGAGAGAGAGACTACAGCTGAGCCATGTGACTGCTCCCAGATTAGCAGCAGTAGCAGGAGTAAGCATTCCTCTGATATTACAGTAGCCACCGTGGGACATGCCTGAAACACTGAAGAGAGAAGCTGCAGTTTGGAAGCCTCCTGCAGATCTATTTGTGAATAAATCACTCCTTGCCCTTTTCCCTATCTTTCTAGGTACTTTCCTACTTCCTAGATTTCAGTTTCAGAAAGGGCTGATAAAGAACAAAAGTGGGAGGGAGCCCTGTGGCACAAGTCAGGAAAGAAGTCATCTAATTACCCTTAACTCTGCCCTTTGTAATCTTTGCTGTGTAAATGGAAATGTTAAAGGCTCCAGTGAAAGCGGAACAGTAAATTAGATGTCTTTATTATTGTTTGTTATAGTGGCAGCTGGGAGTTAAAGAGATATTAGTGAGCGAATCAATTGCTTCATACCGGGCTCACTGGATAAAAGAAAACTGGTGAAAGGCATATTCAGAGAGATTTAAGATATCTAAGCCTGAATGTAGGTGTCCCTATTCAGGCACTTGCATGGAAAATGGCATCCTGAAACGTGGTGGCTTTGATTCATTGCAGGAGATGGAAATTCCTTCTATATTCCCACACACCAATGACCTTGACTGAGATTTTTCCTAAACATCTGTTGAACACCAGGCGGAAGAAAAGTTTTTAAAAGAGCTCACCAGCTCCACCTTTACAATTAATGTTAAACTACATTTTCTACGTTAACAAATTGCCCAATTAGAAATGGTGCTTCAAGTGGCATATTTGGCTCCTGCTGTTCCCTGTCTTAGAAACTGGAGGGAAAATGCATGGGGAGTTTGTGTATAAACAGTGATCTGGGGAGATGTCCAGCATCTCCCCAGAGCATCCAGAGCAGACATCCTCCCTGGGAGCACATCCCAGAGCAAGCTGAAGGCCTATGGAAGCATGTAACAGGCAGCAAAAGGGGTCTTTTGGAAAAGATAAGGAGTTGCGAAGGGGACCCTCGAGTTTTCAATACACTGGCCAAATGGCTGTACCGTGTACAACTCCCTCTTGTTTAGGGCTGTGGAGAGGAATGGGATGAGAAAAATTCCTTCTGGAAATTTGCCCTGGAGTTTCTCCAGCCATTCAATAGCAGAAGCCAAACGCATCCTAGGAAGGTGCTTGAACAGGAATATCACCATCGCATGTTAGACACGCCTGGTGACTCAGGAGGTCTGTGCTCTAATGCAAATGAGAACATGATTCAGAAAAGCATTTAAATTCCTGCTTAATTTTAAATACTGAATAATACTTTGGACTCCCCTGGGGTTATTAATATGATTTTCATTCTATGCTTTACAAGGTTGCCCAGATATGGACATGAAGCTGCCATGAAGCAGCATGAAAAATAAACAAAGTCTGGCACTCACATGTGAGTGTATTTGCATCTCACAAATGCCTCACTTTAGGTATTGTTCCTAGGAGGGTTAAGGACCTACAAAAATGGGCTAAGATGAGAAAAACCTCTGTTCATTGCATGTGTCCTCCTTTCCACGAGGGAAATGTTGAAAACCACAGGTGTTTCTGGTTTCCAGTGCCAAAGAAAAACCTAGGTGGCTTTGAGAATAGCATGACAAATCCGCACTTGAATTTCAGTAGCTACAAGGACAAGGGAGCAGGCTGTTTTGTGGCTTTGATCTGCCTTTTGGCATAGTGGCCATGTGTCACCCTCTAGATGGGTGACACCGCCCTCTTTAAACTCTGCTCCCCACAGAGAGTGGCCCAAGAGCTTCTCAGATTTTCCATCAAGAGCTTTTTCCATTCTTCCCTGCTGGGAGAGGTGAAGTTTGTATCAGGGTGGTGATAAGGTGAAAGGCATTTCCCTAAAGCAAAAGAAAGAGCAGACAGCAGTGTTGCCAAGCACCGAGAGGGCCACAGGGAGATGGAAATAAAACACCTTTGACCTTTGTGCCCACTGACTTCTCTCCTCCTCCCCAAAACAAGCAGAACAGGAGGATAAAGTCCACCTTTGGTGGTGAATGATGTAGGGGACATCAGCAGCTCTGCCAGGCTTGGCACCAGCTGGTGCAGGAGTGCTGGTGAATACAGGGCTGGGATCAGGACCCATGTCTGTGCCAGGGGAGGGTGGTGGGGCCTCATCTGCTGAAGCCGGGTCCCCCCAGGGATCTCCCCAACACCTGAGCCACGTTCCAGAGACATACATCTTCCAGGGGAACATCCTCCCCAGGCTCTCCCACAGCATTAAGATGCTGATTCTCAAGGACTGTTCTCCAGGAGGTTGTGATTTTTTGTGTGATTTGTCCTTTCTACCTGTCACTATCAATGCTGTAGCCACAAAATGAAACCAGGCCTTGGTCTCCAGAAACACGCGTGCTCTTCCCCATGCTGTGTGCTGCAGTTTCAAGCCACCAAAGAGGTGTTGAAGTGTCTTTTATGAATATCAATGTGGATTTCGTAAGAGTGATTTAAATATAGCTGCCTGCTTTCCTGGGAGACCCTGTAGCTGTATTCTCACTGCAGCAAAAGCTGCACCATCTGCCCAGCATTCGCAGCCGCTTCCCGAAGACCGCCAGGGACTTGTCATTCTGCATTTGGCTTGCACAGGGCTCCAAAATGAAGGCTTTCTGGGGAAAAAAGGATGGATGGGCAGGCTTCAACACATTCAGATGTGTAGCTCAGGTGCATTTATGTAGCATTATGTGCTGGGAAGGCTGGACATAGCTCTGAGCAACCTGATCCAACGTGGAAGCCAGCCCAGCTCTGAGCAGGGGCTGGACCTCCAGAGGTCCCTCACAACCTTAATTATCCTGAGGTTCAGTGAGAAATTCAGTTTAGGATATAACAATATGGTAGAAGAATAGCAAGAAAATCTGAACTCCAAGGACCCCTGTGACATTTTTCTTTTTCCTCTTGTTTCTTGTGACTACCTTCAAGCTCTTTGAGCGTGGTTCAGCTCTATTCCACACCCATGGCTTGTCTCCAGTGTCGCTTGAACCTTACTGCTCTGCAAGTGAAAATCCACTACTTCCCCTTTTTTTTTTTTTTTTTTTAAAGCAAAGTGATTAAAATGCAGTTGGGCCTGTGCCCAGGTAAAGCACAAAAAAAAGTCAGGCAGTCATTCTTTCCTTGCGTTAAGCATGTAAAGTTTTGCAAGCGAATAAGACTTTTTCTGTTTAGGGTAAGCAAATATGCCTTGAACCTGGGGAGTGTCCAATTCTTAGTGATTGTTTATTTCACTAAGGCATAAATTACTGTGCCTTCAGGACAAAGCTAATAGAAAAAATGCTAATTAGTGCTGGTCAAAAATTTTCCAGTGGAACATTTTTCTGTCAGAAACTCTCCTGATTAGTCAAAGTTGAAATGTTCCAGAAGAACATGTTGATTTTGCTGAGCCTCAAATGCCACGGGGTGAGCTGAGGTGGGGTGGGAGTAAGGAAAGAGGGAATCCATCAAAACGCTCTTGTTGATTCCCTGACAATTTATCTGCTTGGCTGCCAGCCTTGTGGCACTGCGAAGGAAGTTTGGGGCAATCTGCCATGCAGAAAATGTGCTGATGGACAAGTCATGAAAATTCCTGTTTCCTGGATGAGAGTTGTAAATACAGAAGTCGAGGGAGGCTGTCTCATCTCCCCAGCTCCCTTCCACTGGACACCAGCCTGGGAACGTGCATGCAGAGTGGCATATCAACATTCCCAGATGAGATGCTTCAGGCAGCTGAGTCAGACCTTCTCCTCAGCTTATAAAAGAGAAGACTTGAATTTTGTTCTGGGATTTCTGCTGGGAGAAAAGGACGACCTGCTCTGATATTATCTGTGTTCATTTAAACTCGGGCTTCTACAGGGGTAGCTTTTCCATCCCTGACATGCCAAATCCACATGCAGTGCTTTTTTTTCATCTCACACTTCCTTGTCTTCTGACAGAGCTGCCTCTGCAGCTGAAGAGATGAGGATCACAGCACTGTGATATTCATGAATTCAGAAAAAGCTACATGGGCACCAATTTGCATGTAACTTCGAGGGCTCTGTGGCCAAACTGGAACTGAAAAGCCCATGACCATGGGTCTGGTGGTACCAGCTCACTCCAGACCTGCTCTGCTGGCTTTGGGGACCAGACATGCCACCAGCAGCACGTTTGGATGGTGCCTGCACCAGCCCGTGTTTGCTCCTGGCTCTGCTCGTGCCTGCTCACTCCTTGGTTTCACTGCTGCTGAAACCAGCCCAGGTCTTTGGCCTTCCACATTTCCCTGTTCCAAAGAACACCCCTGGGGCCAGGCACCAGCTTGTTGGGGTGCTGGTCACGACCCTTCCCTTAGCTAGGACCACCTCTTCAGATCCCAGAGCTGCCAGAACGTGTCTCTAATGCTGATCAGAATATTGCAGGAACCAGGACTAAGGATACTCTGAATTGCTGAGCATTAATATTTGATGCATTTCAATATTTAAAGAGCTAAGATAATTTAAGAAACACTGTCACTTTTAAAAATTATTTGTAGGCAACTTATAATGGAGCAAATCCACTTGGAATGAACAATATTTTGGCTAGGGTAGATGTATGGCTCACACAGCTGCCTACATTTATTTAAAACATCAGAGAAATGACAATTTTGAAATTCTCTGCTAGAAACCTCCGGTCTCAACAGGCCAGACTCCCAGCCAGCAGAAGTAAGCAGAGGATCTAGGTAATGTTTTAACACTGGATGTGCTCAATTTTGTTTAAAGTTTTGCCTTTGGAAAAAAAAATAAAATAAAAGAGACAGAGGGTTTCCCTGAGAATTTTGCTTTCAGTGATAATATTTGGGTTGTCATCCGAAACTTGAAAATCACAGCTGGGAAAAAAATGAATTGCTGGTTGCCGAAAAAAGAAAAAAAAAAATCCTCCTGCCTTTTTCCTTTAATTTTTTTTTTTTTTTTTTTTTTTTTTTTTTTTTTTTTTTTTTTTTTACACCTGATCAGGATCAGGCCTGGTGCTGTCAGCACTGTCATTTGCCTGACAAAAGCCCTGGGAGGCTGCACAGAGCTGGCTGGGGCTGGAGCATCATCTCCCTTCCATATCACATCGCTGCCGCGCGCCCCGAGCAGAGGGCAGCGAGACGGTGGCACAATTCATACGCCATTAAAACGAGCTGCTTTATGTAACACAATCTGCTTCAAAAGAACCCAACGCACCACGGAAACTATGCAAGGCAAGCCAAGAAACCCTGGTACAATAGCACAAACAGAGACAAACAGTCTGTAAAGGACAGCACACTTGGTTACCAGCGAGGGAACATTCTGCATTAAACAGTCCCCTTGTTTCTCTTTTTCTCATCGTGATCATCAAGGGAGATCTGAAAACATGACATCAAAAGATGAGCCTAGGAGCAAAAATTTGTACCTGCAGTGGGTTGTGATAAACAGGGGTTGCTGGTTGTGCTGTGCACAGGAATTTTGTCCAGCTACCCCTGAGAGATTCTCTCCCTGGGGAGAATCACCACACTTTTATTTTCTTCCCTAACCACCACTGTGATCTAAGCCACTTTATCACATTCCTCCTCTCTGATGATCCTGTGTGTTACCCAAATGTCACTCTGTTCACTTAAATTCATAGAACCATAGAGTCGTAGAATATGCTGAGTTGGAAGGCACTCGTCAGGATCATCGAGTCCAGCTCCTGGCCCTGCATAAAACACCCCAAGGGTCACTCCATGTGCCTGAGAGTGCTGTCTGAATGCTTCTAGAGCTCTGTCAGGCTTGGTGCTGTGACCACTACCCTGGGGAGCCTGTTTCAGTGCCCAACCACCCTCTGGGGGAAAAACTTTTTACTATCCAACCTAAACCTCCCCTGACTCAGCTTCATGAGTTTTCCTCAAGTCCTGTCACTGGTCACCAGAGAGAAGAGGTCGGCACTTGCCCCTCCACTCTCTCCGGTGAGGATGCTGAAGACCCCACTGAGGTTTCCACTCAGTTCCCTCCTGGCTAAATAGACCAAGTGACCTCAGCCACTCCTCACACGGCTTCCTTCACCATCCTTGTGGCCCTTTCTTGGACAGTCCCTAACAGATTTACATCTTTCTCATCTCATGAAACCCAAAACTGCTCCCTGCACCGGAGGTGAGGCTGCCCCAGAGCAGAGCAGAGCAGAGCAGAGCAGAACAGAGCAGAGCAGAGCAGGACAATCCCCTCCCTTGCCCATCTGGCCATGCTACGTCTGATGCCCCCTGGACACAGGTGGTCCTCCTGGCTGCCAGGACACTGCTGACCCACATCCAACTTGCCATTGACCAGGACTCCCCTTTCCAGCCCTGCTCTCCAGCCTCTCATTCCCCAGTGTGTGCACACAACCAGGACTGCCCCATTCTGGGTGCAAAATCCATCACTTGTCCTTGCTAAACTTCATGCAGTTGGTGATTGCCCATCTCTAATTTGTCTAATCTGTCTAATTTGAGTCTGGGTAATTTTAAGAATCATTCTCAGCCTGCAAAAAGTGGAAAGATCAAGACTCTGCTTTGCATGGCTTTCCTGATGAATTGCTGGCTTGGTCCAACTCACTGCCCCTGCCTACAAGCCCTGCCTAGCTCATAGCCCCGGGCCTTGGCCAATCCTGCAGTCGAATTGTTTATACAGCCAGCACACCAGGAAGTGCAGGGAAAGGGTTTCCTATGGAAATCAACCCATAACTTCACAGCTGCCTGGTGCATTTAGCATCTGGAACCTTGGTCTGCAAGCAGAAACTGGGTCTGAGCTTTTCCTGTTCTTGTACATTCCTGCAGGAAACAGAAATGGTATGGGTTTGTTTTCTGCCATTGTGCCTCATTGGGTTGATGGGGCAACTTCTGTCTGTCACTGTAGGTATGAAGGCACTTGGGACAGAAGTGTCTGATTCTGCTGGGTTCTGGGTACAGTTATAATGCAGTGAGGGAAAGCAGTTACTTTTCTCACTAGTGATGTGCATGGCAAAAGTGCTATGGCAAAAATGAAACGGCACCTGTCCCAGAAAACAGAAACAAACATGACAGAAGTGTAGTAACACAACAGTTGAAGGTTTCAAAATGTTCACAGTCTTATGATGGATGAAGGCAAGAGAAAGGCAGAAAGACTGTGATTTCTAGTCACAGCAAACCACCCGGAGGAAGGTCTGGTTGAGCCATGACTGAATGTCACTAGCATTCTGCCAGTTGTCCTGCAGCCAGAAGGGATTTTGGAGCTCTGAATGGTTGAACATTGTGAATTTCAGAAATTTCTCATTCTACAGTTTGATTATGGCCTGATACTCCTTTGTCCTGAATAGAAAGGAGATCCATCTTTTGATTTCTTCCCCTGCTGTGAAACCGTGGCTAGATTCACCCAGGCCAGTGGAGCTGCCAGGGTAAAAGTGGTGCTTTATTTGAAGATAGCTTGGTCACAGAATTTTGCTTGAAGGTATATGTCATCTGGGGAATCACAGAGATAATTTTTAGCCCTCTGGGACTAGGAAGGAGTTCCCATCCTGTAGCTCAGGGGTTCCCTTGCATCTGCAGTCATGTTGAGGTGATGGGATTTTGACAACTTTTCTCCAGAGTGTTTTCATTTCTGAAACCTTGTTGGTGTGATAACATTAATCAGCAGTTCTGTGGAAATAGTGCTTTTGGTGATGAACATTGTAATCAGGATGAAGAGCCTCTGATGAGTATTGCTGAAATTAAAGAGTCTAAATTCAGCAAAATTGCTTTTACTGGGAAAATGCATTTTGATCCAAAGCCACCGTTATCCACTAGCTCCATGCTGGCTTGACAAAGCCAGGGATGTTCACAGTCAGAGGGGCTGGCACCTCTGTGGAGCCCCAGTAGAGATGGTCCTCATCCCTCACATTTTCCAGTCTTGCTTTCTTCAGTGTGCCAGGGGTGTCCCTCTCATGCTGTCATCTGGCCAGACTCTCTTGCATCTTTGACTTCTGGAAGGCAGTGCAGAAGCAGAAAACCTGGCCCAGGCCTGTGCTGGAGAAACTGCCAGCTGCCCATTGTTTGCTGCAGGGTGCCTCATTCCAGATCCTGTTGCTGTTCTGGTGAAAAGATTCAGATTTTCTCCCTGGCGTTGTCAGCCTCGTGCAGTCCTTAGATGTCCCAGAGCTCTCAATGAGCTGCAGGGTTGGGAGAGAAGTCCAGGGTGACAATGTTGATGTTGTCTCCAGATTCTGCTGGGTGCGTGTAAGCCTTGCTGAAGGCAACAGCTTCTGCCATGAGGGCCAGGGAAGGGCAGTTCTTTGCACCTCCCTATTGCAACTTCTCCCTGAAGTAGATAAATATCCAAACCAGAGAGCAGTGCAAGGGTGTAAGGTCAGTGTTGGTGCGACTGGAATTGGGTAATTTGTGTGTGAACATGGCTAAATAGGAAAGAAATATATACATTTGTCCATCAATTTTCAACCCGTCAAGGGTGAAACATTTCAGAAAGTTTGGCCTATAAAACAGGAATACATAGACTGAAAAATATCACTTCTCTCCAAAAAACATGAGATGACTCACACTGCCAATGCTGGGGCCATAAAGCTGCAAGTGCAGAGCTCTGGGGCAACCCAAGATTCTCTTTTCCTACCTTCAGCCTCCATGAGTGGTTTCCTTCTTTACCATCTCCCTGGAAAGAGAGAGGAAAGCAGAGGAGAAAGCAGAATTTCTTACTGCTGGCTATTACAGCTTATACTTCACACGCTGCTACCTAATGCTGCTAATGCAGTTCATACAACAGAGGACAGATTTAATATGCAATTAAAATAATTACTAGGTAATCATTAATAATTTCCTGCATGTTCTCAGGGGTCTGAAAGCAAGCTCCAGGCTGGCAGAGCAGCAGTCCTGCCCAGCATGTCCCATCAATGATTAAATGTCCTCATTTTTTTCCCTTCCTCACGATTATCTGCCCAAAATAATAGAATCACAGAAACACAGAATGGTTTGGATTAGAAGGGAACTTAAAGATCATCCAGTTCCAAACCCTCTGCCATGGGCATGGGCACCTTGCACTAAACCAGGTTGCTCAAAGCTCCATCCAGGCTGGCCTTGAACACTTCCAGGAACGGTGCATCCACAACTTCCCTCTAAAATGTCTTCCTTATACCTGATCTAAATCTACCCCCTGCTTGGGGGTAGTTGGAGGGCAGAAAGAAGAAGAAGGCAGCTGATTTTGCCTGCTGCTTCCTTTTGTACTGTCAGAAACATTCCCATTCTTCTTGAGGCATAGAAAAGGGGACAGTGTCAGCAGCCAGAGGAAGATAGGAAGACTTGCTAGGAAATCTTCTTTCTCTGTGGTGTTCAAACATGGGCATGGAAGCCCAGAGAGGCTGTAGGATATCCCTGTCTGGAGCCCTCAAGCCTCAGCCCGACGTGGTCCTGAGTAACCTCATCTGAGCCTGACCACAGCCCCTTCCCACCTGGATTATCCTGTAATTCTCTGTATTTCCAAGATCCAGAAGTCCAACAGAGGAACTTGTCTGGCCCTGATGACTGCTGTTTATCCAGCAGGAGGCCCAGAGCAGAGAGCCAAGAGCTTCTTTCACGGGCGTGGGCTGGCTCCAGATTTACCTCCACATCAGACGCCCTAACCTTCGCACCGTGTTTCATCTTCTGCTAATTAAATATTCAGGACTGAAAGGCAGTGGAGACAGAGATTGATCACTTGATATTTCAGCTGTGATTACTATGAATTCATTCATTTAAACCAATTTGGAATTTATTTTTCTTGCTTTTGAAGGCTGCCTTTGGATAGTTTAATAACATTGCTTCTATTGACTGCAAAAATAAATATCTGACAGCTCTAGTTTAGCAATGTCTCATTTGTATGGATGCTTTCTGATCTATAATAATAAATACATCCTTGTTAGGAATATATGATCTATAAATCAAAACTTCCAAGGTCTTTGATTAATCTGTGTGAGTGGTGTGAGGAAGATTGCTTTCAGTCTGTCATGAGCAATCCCTGCTCTGGGCTCTAGTAGCAACCACTGGCACTGAGGTCACAAGTCAGATTCTATTCAATCCCGTTTGCTTTCATTTCCCCATAACCTTCCCAGACATTCACCTCTGGGGCTAAAATTTTCCGTGCTGAGCCTCTGCCCGAGGAGGGCTTTAGACAGCTGTATTTTGGGAGGAAGGGCATTAAGAGGCATTATTTTCCCCTTCCTCCTATGGCAAGGACAGTGGGATAACATTTGCAAAGTAGCAGGAAAGTCCTTCTTCTCTCCAAAGAGATAGATACAACCCACAGATGGAAGTGGCTGGCTGAGGTACATTTACAAGCACACGAAAAATATTGGATCAAGCATGAGCTCCAAGGAGTCACATGGGAAATAGTTTGGTATAGCCCCAGACCATCCCAATCCTGCACAGGCAATGCTTATTCTCATTTTTGGGGTGCTCCACTGCTCAAGCATCATCCCCAGGACTAGGAGAGGACAGGGAACTGGGACATCTCCAAGAGAATGTAAAATTTTCAGAAAAATGCCTGGGCCTCCCTGATACCAGTAGGTTTTCTGCTTTAGTCTAGTCCATGGGTTTCCATGCCCTGTTCACAGCACTTGAAAAATCTTTTAACTGAGGCTTTTGCATCACTTGTTTAAGTGTCCTGGCCTCCATTTCCCTGGTGTGTTGTTTCCACTAATGAAGGAGATATTAGTTAACAAAAACTCTTCGTAAAAGTTAGCCCCAGGTTTAGAAATGGCCCACCTTACCTGCCTGTCCACTCCCTACAATCAGCCCTGGTAAACAGTCCTGCAGGTTTATGGTCATGGGATAGTCCTGGAAACCTGAGTGACCACATAATATCTTTTCTTCTACAGCAGCAGGTTTGCCAGTTCAGAGTAGGTGATGTGGTATCTTGTGGATTTAGTAAGACAATAAAAAAATTCACATAAACCCCAACAGGATTTTTTTTTTTTTTTTTTTTTTTTTTTTTTTTTTTTTTTAACACAATTTTTTTTTTTTTTTTGCAACACGATTATGGTTTTACTTAACTCTAGCCTTAACTTAAACTCTAGGTCTTCTAGATTAAACTTGTTCTTTTCAAACCCATGCAGTAATTCTTAATGGTCCAAGCTCTTGAGGTTGCCAGAAGTGTAAAGATTCTGCTTTTTAAATATCCACTTATTTTAAGCCTGTGCTCCTAGTGTATCTGGAAGCAGGGAGACGTTGTTAATAATTCCAGCCCCACTGCAGAGTTGAACTGCAGCGTGATGGTGCTGAGGTTCCCTTTCTGCCTGGAACTGAGTCAACGGGAGCTAAGATAAGCCTGGGAGCAGCCGGTGCTCTNTAAATTAAGAGCTCTGGCTTTTTCTGGAGGGGTTTTTAAGTTTTCCCTTCCCTGTGGGGGGCAGGGAAGGGCAGATGCTGGGTGACAGAAGCTTTCATGGATTGAACTGATGAGATCTTTCATGTCCTACCTAAGAGGAAAACCTGAATAACTGGTAACTTGAGCAGTGTTCTGAAAGATCTTAATGATTGTCAGGTTGTTAAATTGGCACCCGTGATGCATGGTTAAAGAGGAAGAAAATTTAGATGGAGTTGCTTTAGAGTGGTGAATAAATCTCTAAAGGCTGCAGAGTCCTCAGAAATGTTCTGCAAACTTGATGTTGGTGCAGGGGATTAGATCTGCCAAGTGCCTTCACAAGAAATCATAAGAAGGAAAATAATTAGAGGGGACACAGAAATAAGAAATGGAGCTGTATAGGAAAGGGTATTAACATATTAACAAGTGTTTTAAAAGGTAAAGGAGGAATAAATACTTCTTTTCTCCATGGAGAGAACTTGCCTGTGAAATCTCCTACATGGGATCCAGGACAATATAGCCAAGCTTGCTGCTGATTCAGACCTGTTCTAACTTAAGAGGTTCAGAAAAAGTGAACTTGCAGATAAAATTCCTTTTGTTAAACTTCAAAATTGTATCTGTGCATGCGGGGGAGCCTTCAATATGCATATATGCTGTTTGTCTCTAAATTATCATGTATCAATTACAAAGAGGATCTGATGATTTGTGAGACTCTCTAAATCATTGTGAAAACATCGATTTGCGACTCAGCATGGTCAAAATTGAAAATGGGATGTGAGCAACTTTTAGGAAAGCTATCCAGGGAAAACCAGATGACAGGGCTTATCCTGCTGCATAAACCCCACATGTGCCTCAGGCTTGCACATGGCATGAAGTTTTGTGAACTCTGTCTCAGAGAATTCCATGGAAGCAGGGGAGGGACAGGGAGAAGAGAGCTGGGGACCAAGGTATGGGTGAATCCTCTTCAAGAAGTGTTTAAATATAAGTGGAAAGAAAACAACTGAGAGGGCTGTGATCAGGTTCTTTATGAGTAAGGGTGAGAGCAGAGAAACAGTAGCTGCTGCTTCTCATCTCTGAACAACCTTCAAAGATTTTTAAAAGAGATATTAAAAGAGACTGAAGAGAAGACCCTCTCCCATGGATCCTTTGTTGCATAGTGAAGCCGTGGTGCTCCCTGCCAGAAACTGCTGCACAGGCTAAAGATCTAAATGAGAGAAAACTTAAGAAAATAATTAGAAAACTCTTCCAGACAACTGTCAATGGTTGTCTAGCAGGATAATAACTTCTATGGCCTGCACTCTGACCAATATGCTGGGCAAATATGGCAAGAAGGAGGTGTTTGTGTGTCTCCCCTAGAATTTGTCCCCAGCATGTGATCACACAAAGTGCAGACAGAGATATAATGAGTGTGTCTGGTCTATGTATCTGCTGAAAGAATAACTTTTTGCCTTGAGTATTTTCCTCTCCACCTCCGAGTTTTTAGGCACTGTACAAATTCACAGAAATAAGTATGGAGAACTCTGTTTGGGTTGGGTCCCTCCAAAGAATAACAAGAGTGTAGCATAGGGCAGGTGACAGTCAGATTCTGCAGTATATTTGAGACAATAAATCTATTCTGTTCTACATAATCTCCAGAGCCTAAGAACAAGGTGCCTTGCAGACAGCATTTTCCATGTACCCCTGAATGACTTGGAACAAGAATGTGAAACGTGTTTTAACAGTTTCAGTGCTTGTTCTCAGAAGTGGTAGCATTTTGGTAGCATGGGATCCCATCCTGTATATTTTATTTTTCCTCAGCCTGGGTATCTTTTATAGTGAAAGCACTTTGCACATTTTGAGTTACTCTAGCAGTGACTGCTTTCACTGCTAGAGTGAAAGTGTGAAAATTTCTTTTTATTTCTACCACTTGCTAATCCTGTTTTGGCTGGTGCAGCCCCTGCAAAGAGCTCTCTCCATGGGATGTGTTACTCAGAAATGATCTGTACTATTGCTAAGATTTGGGGAGTGCTTTGATCTGTTTTATAATCTGCTTCACTTGCAAAGAAAACTTGTTTGCTGTTTGCCCATTTGCTGGAAAGGGGAAAAAAAAAACTTGCATTGTTTATTTTAACCCTTTGCTTGACAGGGACAGTTTTGCCTTTGCAGATGTACCAGATTCTTAAAAGGTGGCATTTCTGGGTACAAGCCAGGTTAGGGGGAAGGTAACACATCCTTTTATTGACCATGAGCATGGGTATGGAAGGTAGGGATAACATTCCCTGCACACCCCCAGGGAAAGGGAGATTGTACTGCACAGGGTGGATAGGGGGGAAAGGGAGATAGTCTGGGAAGGGATGGGAAGAGGATTCTGGTGGAAAACAAAGGAAGGGTCTGGCTTTGAGGTGAAGGTCAGGGGAGAGAGCTGGGAAAAGGGCATATGGATAAAGGAAGAATCTGCTCTACCCTGGCTAGTTGGGAAGGAGGTTAGGATGGCTTGAGAAAAGAGAATGAATCAAAGTATCACAGACAGAGATTAAATAAGAGGAGACAAGGCATGTGAACCCATGCCACTTCAAATGTGTTTTTTCTCTGTTTGCCTGAAAGGAAATCCCTAATCCCTGTTTCGTTCTCTGGAGCCAGATGCCTATTACAGCTTTCTTTTGATAATTTGTGTATAGTATCACTTCAGTCGTGTGCTGAAAACAGGTGTATTCATGTGACAAAAATAAATGTTTTATTAGGAAAAAAAAATAGACACAGGACGTGGTGACTTAGTGATAGACAGATTTACACATTCATTTCTGGGGCCTTTTTTATTTGTACTTTGAACTGGGAGAGACACCAAGGACCTTAGCACCCGTTTCCATAAGATGTGTTAGAAATTCAGCTTAAAAGATGCTCTAGATTTAAGAAAGGTTAAACACTTTTAGAATATCTAAATATCTCTTAGCTTCATGGTACGGGAATTTATTATCAGGTCCTGTGCCTGAAGACAGAGGAACAAGATATGTTGTTTCTGCTTTTCTTTTGGTGGGATTGATTTCTGCCTGGTAACTCTTCCATACGGCTTCTTACTTTTACTACTTTTTCCATATTAATAACATCCTTGCCTTTCTGACATGTATTTCTTATGAGAGCTATCAATTCCTTTTACCCTCATCAGTGAAGAAGTCTGGCAAACATATTTATGCACTGGATGAGATGCCAGTTCTCCAGAGCAAAATGAAAATAAAGTTACCACAGCTGGTGTCTAAATCTGCTGACGCTGCATTCCCTTGGGAACAAACTGATTTACTCACTCTCTGCTAAGCAAGTGAACCAGAGAGGTGAGCCCAGGTCAGGAAATGGGCAGGGCAGGACCAAAGCATGATGCTGTGTGGCAGGTAGAAAAAAGGCTTTAAATAAGAGCACAATCTCACTGGCACAAGGGAAAGGATTCCTCACTTCCCCTTTGGAGGTAGCAGGTGAAATGTGCCCAAGGGCAAAGACAATCGCTCCAAGGAACATTTGGATGTTAGACTACTCTTACACTTTGTTAATAGGCTCTTCCTAGCACTGAATTGTGAAATCTTTGCAGACATAATTCTAATAGACTTTCTTTACAGTACAGCAATTATGGTGATTGATATGGACAAATGTGATCTTGAAACAGCAATAACGAGACAATATAGCTCAATACTGAAGCAAATGCATTTTGAAAATCAATTTTTGAGATGAAAATTGCAAGAAAAATCATGCAAGTATGCTCTTGACTCCCTCAGTCTTGTCTGGCTTTTGTCCTGCAAAACTTTTAGCAGTGACCTCAACCACATTGATGTGGATTATTACTTCCTCAGGAGGCTGTGCTGTGACAAATGAGCTTACCTGCTTATACCAAAAGACTGGAAGTTAAGGTATATTTTGCTGCATAGTATCTTTTTAGAGGAAGAGAAAATGTTCTGGAACATGCTTAACAGTATCAAAGAGAAAAATGTGAATCCATTACTGCTCACACATAAAAACTCACTAAAAATTTGTTCAGGTGAAAGAGTAGAGAGCAGACACTTTATAGAAAAATAAAATGGGCAGAGTCAGCTTGAACTGTGGGTCTGAACTAGCAAACAAGTTTACAAATGCACTTCAGTGTTCACTTGGCGCTGTAAACAAAATTTGTGACCAGTGGTTTGCAAATCCTTGTGCGCAGGGAACTGATCTGTAGCAATATTCTCATTTATCACCAGCTTCCTTCCAAACTTGACTACCTCTGAAAGCTGGCTAACCTCAGCCTGCTTTTCCTGCAGCTCTGGGTTACATGAGAAGGAATATGGTGCTTCTTACTGATATTTGCGCAAGATGAAATCATCATTACAGGCCTGGTGGAAATGCCAAGCTCTTCCCTTTTCCTGGAGTTTCTGACAGCTCATGCTGTACAGGCTGCACTCCCCTCTGCTGGAGGGAAGCTCGGTGGGCGAGAATCCTTGGGTTGCCTGTAGAAGACAGAAGCCATGCTCTTTCTCCAGCCAGGGAGGTTTTCCTTGTGCTGAAGGGTGAAAGGTTCAGTGGGAGGTGAAGGATGCAGTGCCCTGTTCCTGGCAATGCAGAGGGATGGTTTAATGGCTGTATTTCCTTTGTCTTGTCACTGCAAGATTTTTCTCTCTCTCAAATACCACATTTAACCTGATGCTTTGTCATGCTGCTGTCTCTGAGCACAAGCATACATCTTTTGTGAGCTAGCTGGAGTATTGCCCAGATCTATGTCTTTTGGTAAACTCGCTACATTTCTCTTGCTAGTATGGATGATTCTAACAATTTTATCCAAATGATGGAACAAAGATATTATATTATTTCCATCTCCTTGTGTGTTTGGAACTGCAGTGCTCCAAGATTTGAACTACCATGGGTCAGTGATAGAGAAGATGGAAGTGTACACAGGAAATAGGAGCACTTTTAAAATTCCAAATTCTCAAGGAACTCATGTATACATGAGAAAAAAAGCAATGCAATGTAGACCACCAAAATTTACCACCTTACCAAATACTGGGCTTGCAACAGCTCTGTCTGACTCCAGCAAACCATACCAGGTGGTTTTGAAGATGCCAGACACTGTAGATTTATCTGTTATTCTGATATTACCAGCTGCTGGCATGGGAGGAAACAAAAAAAACAAACAAACAAAAAAACCCCACACAAACAAAAAACCACCAAACACCAAAAAAGCCAGCATCAGTTTCTGCTTCCATTTAGTCCAGTGGAAGAAAGGACATTTTAGTACCCACTGTCTTCTGGTGAGAGTCACATCTCTAACCAGTAGGGGTGGGGACCACTTGCACAGCCTTCCCTGCTGTATCCAGGTTTCTAGGAGCATCTGCTGCAATTGCTGGTTCATCACTCAGTGTCCACAGTTTCCTTTTCTGTGATTGCAGCTGATCAGTGACCAAGTGTCTGAGCATGGCCAAAATTCCTGAGCAGGGACTAATGCTGAAAGGGAAGGGGTTGAGCTGTACCTGCTTGTGCTAAAGGCAAAGGCCCATAGGACATGGGGGGACAGCTTTAGCTGAAGAGGACCAGGTTCAGGTTAAACGATGGGAAGAAAATTCTTCACTGTGAGGGTGGTGAGGCACTGGCACAGGTTGCCCAGAGCAGCTGTGAATGCCCCATCCCTGGGGATGTTCCTGGAGAGCTATGAGCAAGCAAGTCTTGTCAAGATGCACCTGCCCATGGGGTTGGAAGGGGTTGGAGCCTGATGATCTTTAATATAATTTCCAGCTCAAATCATTGTACGCTTCTGTGGTTCTAGACAACTGCATTTTCTTTTGAAAGACCACAAAGTTCTGCCTCTTCCCTCTGGGATAAAAAGGGAAAGTCACTGTAGGACCAGTGTATTTGGGATTTGTCAGGAAACTGAGTCAGGTGAACGTGGCCTTAATGATCAGATTTCTTGCTGCTGTGTGATCAGCTCTAATAATTGATTTTATTTGAATGCTGATGTTTCTTGTTAGTGTTGTGCCAAACTCAGCAAAGCAAACTGTGCTGGAATCTGTTGTCCTTGGATCACCTTTCTGAGTTTAGGTGTTAGAAAGGACAGACACAACAAATAGTTTAAAAAACGGTGTTTTTCCACCAAAGTGTTGAGTCGTACCCTGGCACTGAGAACTCCTGGAATTTTCTTTAGTGTACAGTAAAAACTGGGGCATTGCAATCATTATTATGGAATATCTTTAACCCATGTTTTTGTTCTAGTGTTGGAAACTCACCTGACACATATAGAATTATCTTGGAATTTTGCCATTACTCAAAACTGAATTGGACACTTTCTCCTAATATCCATTTTGATAGTTGTAAATAATCCTAGAAACCAAGAAACAGGAGTATTATATTACTAATAACAGCTGAATAAGCACATTTTACAGGGTCAGTGATTTACAGGCTGGGATTTAACTGCCTGTTCTGCTTAGTTGCACTGCATTAGTGAGGAATCGCCTGAGAAATTCCTGCATTGAAACAAAACAAGGAGGAAAAGCAGGAAAAGAAGAAAACAGCAACCACTGGATGCTTTCAAAACTTGGCTGGACAAGGACATGATCAATCAATCTGGTTTGAAGTTTCCCTGCTTTGAGCCGAGAGCTGGACTTGGTATTTTTGAGGCTGAGTTAGTCAATGATTCTGAAAATTTTCATAAATGACTTCCCAAGTTGGGGTCGAAGTTGTGCAGGATCCATGGTTGGTAACAAGACAGCAGTACTCCTGCTTCCAAATGATCCACAGGCCTTGCAAATAAAGAACATCTCAACCTGAACAGCAAACCTTATTCAGCTGATATCAGAACTACATTGATAATGGAGTTGTCAAAGCCAAGCTCAAATATGTCCTCAGAAAAAAGTAATTTTTGGGATTTCTGACATTGGAAAACAAATGTACCTATAAACATGCACACAACATTTGACTTGGACATCAAAAGTGTTCCTTTGTAAACAGCCCACAGTATACATTAGTAGTTCTTAATATCTGTTGGAGGTTGCAGAGGGATTCTGTGAAATGCCTGGGAGCAGATCTCAGGGAATATGTGCCACACAAAATGTGGCTTTACAATTCTTTCAGTCTTTTGCCTTCTAAATTCTCCCACAGCCTACACAACTTCAAAGACTTTCTACAGGAAGGAAAGGCTGAGCTAACCTGTAGATTTTTGGTGGCACTGATGTCTTCAGGAACTTTGACAGACTTACCAGAGCAGGTGTGATATCTTTGATTGTCTGATTTATTTCTTTGGATTTTTTGTCTTATTTTTACAGGGAAGATATAAGCTGATGATCTCTAAATACAATGCAGCATTCACAGGGTCACGTAGCACCAAAAGACAGAGGACGTGCTCCAAGGATTTGAAGCAGTGAGTATTCACTGTCCACAGGGCTGTGCAGAAGGTAGTAAGAGACCACTTGCTCCTCAGAAGAGCTTTGGGAGGTAGAGGGCAAAGGCATGAGAACACAGTCTGGCTGAATAGATTTCCAGGCCTAAGAATATATTTATACAAGTTGAACAATCGAGATGTGTCAATTCATGCTAAAGCAGAGCACACCCAGAAACACCAGCAGTTCTTTCTGAATGTGTTCAGGAAAGGCCTCTGGTGCCTTTGGGGTGGGTCATGTTTTTCAAACTGCTTCAGCCCGGCCAAAATGTGATGTCTGTGTGACTAAAAGAGTTATGGCCAGGTCATCTGTGCAGGGCTGGAAGTGCTCTGTTTGGGATGTGGAAGTGAAAGAAGAACCATGCCAAGGTCACCACGCTGTGCAGAGAGTGAGAAATCAGCAGTCTCCAAACACGAGGGAGCAATTCCTCCTGCCACATCCTCAAATTGTTCACACTTTGTTTCCTCCACTGAATACCAGCCATGCCTATTTTACCATGGGGCTTCTCTGCTCATTTCAGGGAGTTGAAGAGAAGTCCAAATAAATTAACAAAAGCACACCTTTTTCAAAACAGTTAATCCCAAATAAAGTCAGAATTTAAGACTTGCTGTGTGAAATGGAGCACTTCCCTAACTTTCTTGAAAATTGGAGCTTGTTCCCCATAAAGAAAATGAGGTTTTCAAATTGCTGAATAACCTGAATTAGTTTATTTAATTCTTCCTAAAATTTCAAAGGCTCAAAGTAGGCTTGGGTTGTGATTTGTTTTGTTTTGTTTTTGTTTTTGTTTTTTTGCCCTCTTGAGAAGTATTCTAGAAATGCTTTACCTACTAAGTACCAGTTTTACCTTTTTCATGGCATTTTGCAGAGCATTTGCACATACCTTTTTCCAGCTCTGATATACACATCACACCTTTTCCCAGAGCAGGAATATGGGATGCTTTCTTGCACTTCCTCTGCTGTTTTTGTCAAGGGATTCTGCTGGGACTTGCAAACTTAATTAACACAATGGCATGTCCTGTCCTCAAATTCCTGCTTTCCTGCAGCAGATATAATTCCCTTGAATTTTGCCTAGGATCACTCAAGCGGTTCCTAAAATAAAAACCTTGAAAGATTTTTGAAAGCCTTCCCTCCTATGCAGGAAGCTGCCTGTATCAAGCCATCAGGTTCTAGAAGAGAGCCTCAGATGTTGTGCCAAGACATGAAAATGTGTCACCATCTGCAATATCTGCACTTCAAACTCGGTATCTGTAGCTCAGGAAGAGCTGGTGCAGGTGTGGCAGTAAGTTATCTGGTGGTGCCTGCACTGTCCTTTGCTCCTGAGCCTTGCTCCTGATAGTGCCTTGCAAAGGGTTACTTTGAAAAAGGTGGGAAATTGAATTAATCCTGTGAGGAAACCACATTTTGAATGATCATTCACTTATTAAAGCAGAGCCAGTGTTTAACGTTTCTTCAACACAGTATTAGAGGGAAGTGAATGAATTATTGAATGAACTATCTTCAAAAGTTCCCTAAGGCTTATATCATCTTGCACTTACCAAAAGAATGATGCCTGCTGTGCTCAGATAATCCATTTACAAAGCTTTTAAATATATTTAAGGGTGAGCTTTGTAGGTTTCCTATTTCCAATTAAACAAAGTGTCAACTTCTTTTAGAGC
The DNA here is from genome assembly GCA_013396955.1 of Regulus satrapa. Classification (NCBI taxonomy): domain Eukaryota; kingdom Metazoa; phylum Chordata; class Aves; order Passeriformes; family Regulidae; genus Regulus; species Regulus satrapa. Next base: position 726,664 of record VWZN01017931.1, on the reverse strand, counting down.
AGCCTTTAAGAAGCCCAAAATCTCATTGTTTAAAATAATTTTGCAAATTTGTTCCCAAATCCCAATAGGCCTCTCTAGTCTTTGAACTATTTTTTTTTCCTGTAGTATCATTTTGAATTAAGTAGGTTTATTTTGAGTTGGCATCTCTGATTTCCTCATGGTATTCAGAGTGTAGTAGTCTCCTCTGCCTCTTCCCTAACTGGTAAAATGCAGCTTGCAATGTTTTCCTGTTCTGGGATGGGGTTGTGAATATTGCCTTCTCCAGGAGATTTTATTCTTTTTCTGCAGCTGTTTAATTTCAGACTTGTTTTAAGAAAGGTCAGCCCCCAAAACTGGCAATAAGGTTTACTTCAAAGTCCCCAGATATGCAACCAAACACTCTGCATATGCTGTTTTAGGGACCAATGTTCAAGACAAGATGTCACTCCTTGGTGAAATTTGGAGTCAATTCTGTGAAAGTGAATGAAAAACATTCGTCGTTTAATTAATATTGGTGTAAAACATGCATAAAACTTACTGCTTGATGCTGGATATGTTTCAAACCTTGCAAAGTAATACCTTTTTTGATCGATTCAGGCCTTTCCTCCCTTTTACCTCATTCTCACAGAATGAGCTGTAAGCATTTGAAAGTACAAAATTTGAACTGCTTTGCCAGAAAGGTTGGAAATGTGGTCCTGGAAGCAGCAATCTACAGACTCTGTGGTTGTGTCGAATGGAAACTTTTGCCTCAGTGACAGCTCCAGGAAGAACTTCCCTGTGCAGTGCCCAAGCACTGGGACGGATTGCCCAGAGAGGCTGTGGGGTCTCCCTTGCTGGGGATAGTCAGGAACCATCTGGACACCATCCTGTGCCCCGTGCTCTGCAATGGCTCTGCCTGAGCAGGGAGGCACCAGGTGACCCACGCCGGTCCCTTCCAGCCTGACCCACCCTGAGGTTTTGTTGCTGTGTAATGTCCGAGGGTTTTTTCCCAGGAGGAGCAGTGGGACAACAAAAATGTCATTTTACAGCATGGTGATCAGCACTGGTATTGGAACACGTGAAATTACACTTATAAAGGGCAATTGTGGCTTTTAGGAGGCTCGAAATTATCTCCGTTCTTAGGCGCTATGACTAGATGACTGCATAACTAACAAATAATTTTTCAACCTAAATTAAATAATAAATCCCACCACATGAAAGCTTATTTTTTGTTCTAGATATATTTTGCAGTCACTCCAGTTCTTGCTATGGTCCATTAAGTTGCAAAGACATCCAATACAAAGAACTAAGAGTCATTTGCCTTGATTTAGGGTTTTCATCTGCTGCACAAGCTGGGAAATTAATTGGAATGGGTGTTCACACTTCAGGGAAAGCAGATCTGAGCTGACTGAGACACATAATGACAACTTCTAATTTGTACAGGGCAGCCTTCAGATGACTATGACTTTTGGTTCCTTGAGTGAGCAGCCCAATCTCATTTTCATAGCCTCTGTTTAATATTTTGCTTCTGGGATCTG
>VWZN01017931.1:660746-725042 GCA_013396955.1 Regulus satrapa | reverse complement strand
GGGGAAGATTCTTTATACACATGCATTTTTCAGTGCTTTTGGGTACTGCTGTAATTTAATTCCTAAAAGAATACAATTAATGAGTCCTGAGGGTGAACACAAATCTCTATGGGAAGGCTCCAGCAGGCAGGCTGTTAATTCTGGAAACATCCATGATAGTGTGATGGATCCTCAGCTCTCCTCAGACTCTGGTTCTGCTTGTGAACATGCAGGTTTGTCAGCCTTGCTGATGATGTCAGTGAGTACTTGAAACTTTGGGAGTGTTGGCATCGCAGTCACCAAAGATCTTGAGCTAAAAGTGCAGGGAGAAGGGATCTCCACAAGCCTGGTGATAAAGCTGATTTTCTCATGAGGAAAATATGAGTCTTCATGATGTCTTGGTGTCTGTATCTTCAGAGGAAGGAGGTGGAAAGCAGTGCATGGCAGATCACGCGGATGATCTGGAATACGTGAAAAACCCCATCAGTGCTTTCTCACAGTAAGGTTCCTGAGTGGGTACAGCTAGAAGTACGAGCCCTGTTTGAGGAGAAAAACCTGCTGAGAGAGGTATAAAACATCCCAATTTGCCATACTCTGAGTGGATAAGCCACTCAAATTGCGTTCCTCTTGGGTTTCAGGAGGTCTTGGTTCAAAATGAAGTCATAGTACAATCTGTCCAAAACAAGTCTCAATGTTTTATTACCAACTTTTGGCTCTCATTTAGCTTTCAGGTATTAGACCTTGGCTTTGGCTGAAGACTTGATGCATTTAGCTGAAAACCAGATTTTTTTACAAAACACCATTTAACTGAAACCCAAATTTTTCAACACAAATCACTTAATGCTTGACTGTGCCAGTGCAGACACGTCTGATGTCCCACTATGTCTGTTTCATTTGTGACCCACAGGGCTCCTCAGAGGGCTGAGTATCTTCTGAGTCATCCACATCTACTCCTTGAGCTTTGCAAATCCAACCAGAAGCATCCACAGATATTTTGCAAATAAAACACACGGACCTATTCCAAAGACCAAAACTTTTCTGCAGGCTCCCTGCCAGCTTTGGGGTAGTGAGGAATGCTAATTGAAAGCTGAACCACCACTGTTGCTCAAGATGTGTTTATACCATCTATTGTGGAAGATTTTTGAGCTGTAATTTGAAAGTGCAAGGATGGCAGTGCTAACAGTGAAGCAGGGATGACAAAACTCTTGTGCAAAACAACTCCAAAAGTGCCAATTAATTTGAGCAGTGGCAGGGTGAGGTAGAAATCTCCAGTGTTCACAAATAACCTGGTAACTCACTGGCACTGGGGAATGGAACATCCACACCCCGGTAGGAGGAGTGAGTGCAGGTTCACATTGGTCCACAGGCATTTCTCAGGATGATCACCACGTGCATCGCCTGCAAAATGAGGGTGATTTGTGGTTGCAGGTCCTCTGCTAAAGCTGTCAAAGCCAGTGTCCCCCAAGTGTTGTCAGATGGTGAGGCACAACAAGGTGAATATGAAACGTGGCTCCATGTGTTTTTCCAGTCCAGTACCACTATTTTCCTCCATCATGTTTTGGATGTGCTCTCGTCCACCTACATGTGCATCCCTGTGGTCTTTTTTGTTACTGGTGTAACTAAGGTCCTGTCTTGCTAGTTTGATCTGTCCTAGATATGCAAAATCCTGCCTTTCTTGAAGGAAAATTGCTCTTCTGTTGGCCTGAGTGTTGTCAGAGTTTAACCTAAGGGGCTGTCCTTATCTCTGAGGGGAATTTCCCATTGAGTGATGGGACCCAAGTTATGTAGGAGACAGTTTCTTGTCTCAGGTGGGAGCTGGTTTCCAGACCATGTCCGTCCCTACATCAGGCTGTAACTTGCTGCTGAAATAGCAAAGTCCATCACAGGAGAAGCACCAGCTCGCTCTCTTCAGACAGAAACACTCAGATATCTGCTCCTAACAGCTACTACAGTAAGTCTGGAGCCATACATCACAAACGAGATCCTGTGGTGGCTCTGTTTGCTCTGATGGAGAACTTTGCCAGACCTGTCAGTGCTAAAGGAAGCAGGGAAATGAACATATCTGTGTTGACTGAGGCTGTTTTGAATTAACTTTTTGTTTCTTTTTCTTTCCCTGAGGCAAGGTCACACGAAGGTATTGGAAAATTTCAAGGCAAAGAAACTCAACACCTAAAACTTTGTATAAAATAGAGTTTTAGATATATGAAACCCTGGGATGTTTGGCAGTCTAAGGTTTTAAGTGTTTTCTCAGAAAATCTAAAGGTTTTAATTCTGGCAAAATTATGTCAACACGCTGTCAGTTGCCTCTTGGTAAGTAATTACAGAGAGCAATAAATGTTTTTGAACTCTGCAACGTGGGCTGCATCAAGGGGAGAAGGATGAAGCACTGAATTTGTTAAAGGCAATCCATCTCCTGGCTCGGAAAGACACGAACCTGGAAGACATTTCAGTTGCCAGGTCACATATTAGCACAGAGGCTTGGAGCAGCTGTGAACTTTGTGCAAATAGCTTGTCCCCATACTGTGAAGCTCGACTGGTTCGGCCAAAGTCTTGGAAGGGACACAACATTTGTGACACTGAGATCTGTCCTCCTGAAGCTTCTCTGCACCTCGTCTAGCAGGCTCAGTGGATTGCAAACTTACAGATGAGAGAGTTGTTGAGAAGAAGACAGAGTGGACCTTTTAACTAAAACATCTGTGTAAATGTGGTAAAAATATAGTGGTGTGGTCATAAATATTAATTTTGAATTAGCTGGAAGTCAATGCATTCGATGAGGTGTGATGGAGAAGACAACACTGTGCAGAGAATAGATTTCAAGAAATACTCTAGTCACATTTAAGTTATAGTTTTTTACTTTTATTTATAATTAAACCATTTTTCATTACATACAGAAAGCTCAAGAAACTTGAACAGAGATGACGGGTGTCTCTAAATACTGTTTTACTTTTCTAGTACAGTTTTTGGTGAGTGGAAGCAAGAGGACATAATGACTTTTTTCTTCCTGTTCACCTGCAAGTTCACAGCTCTGAAATCCATTTGCCAAATTCAATGAGATCTGACCAAAGGGAAGAGATTTCAAAGCTGTCAGCTTGAATTATATCCCAGTTACCTCATAGCTGCTACACTACTTTCTGTTTGCTTAATGAAAATTGGCATTTACATAGAGGTAATAGCTCCTTTTGGGCTCATACTCAGTCAAAAAAAAGGCTCAGAGCAGTGCTTACCCCTCCCACTTAATCTGAGTTGCCTGTCCTACAGAAGATATTCAGAACATATTTTTTTTTATGAATATAAAGTCTTTTCAGCATTTAAAATTTCTAAATTAGCTTTTGTAATTGACTGCTGTTAATCATAGATGGGACTGTTCCACCCTGGTGGTGTGAGAAAGAAGAAAGGCCTTTTTTTTTGGCTGAATGCTGATTTCCTTCCCAGAGCTGCATTTATTGTGGGTACTGAAATGCAAGCTAGAGAAACAGGCACACAAGAAAACAGTGAGCAAAGGAGGAACAGAAAACAATGTTGCCAAGGCAACTTTCTCTTGGTTTCCAGAGCTATTTAAAAAAAAAAAAAAAACCTGAAAAAATTTGTCATACTTTTTTTTTTTTAATGCATTTTTTTTATTTTTTAATTTGGATTTTGCTTTGGAAGAGCATGGAAGGCATGGAGGTAGAAGACAACCTCTCCAGGAGAAGAGTTGGTTTCTTGCCGAGGTCTCAGGGCTGAGCTTGCAGCCAGCCAGGAGTGCAGCATCCTGATGTGCCCACAAGGAATGTGCATGTTGCTATTCATCAGGAGGTGTTGCTTCATTATGACCCCAGTCAGAAAGGCCCTTAGGTGCTGGGAAGTATAACTGAGGTATAATCTAAATTTTTAACTGTCAAGGAGAGGATGGTGGAGATGATGCCGTGTCCCTTGAGGGACTGGGAGCCCCCAGGTGTGTGGCACTGAGAGGGTCTCTGACACACTGTCATGCAGACCCCATCCACAGAGAGGTTCCATTAGCTCAGCCATTTGAGTTGCTACACCATTTTCTTACAGGAGAATGACTCCATTCATCACCTACTACCAAACTGAAGGCATGCTGCCATGAGAGCTTCTTTCAGGTAAGGACAAGTTCACCCAGCTGCAGAGCAGCGAGCTCTTCCATTGTCCTGGGGGTGAGAGCCAGGCATAGCACGTCCAGAACACGTGGGAATATCATCTGAGAAGGGCCCTTCTATCACAGAGTCCCCAGGGTGACTGTGCAAACCAGAAATGTTAGCTTTCCATGCTGAAAGCAGTCCAGAGTGTGCCATTGGCAGACATCTTTGCACTCTGGTATTGCAAAAGGAACTGTGATACTTTCTGTAGCAGCACAGTGGCTGCAGTAAAGCTTTACCAGTTGCTTATTTATTGTCCTCCCAGACACTTAATCTAAAACAGAGTAACTACAGCCAGCCCCACAATCAGTGCAATTTTTTTAATGAGAATGTTCGTCTTACCCTAGCATGGTTAAGTGCAGTTAGGAAATCCGCAGTGTTCCTTCTAGTGCTGTGTGAAATGCCTTTTTCCCCAAAATGGAAGCTTTTAAAGCCATAAAAGAGGGAATTAGAAAATTGAAATTATACTTTCATAGGTAAAATAAGATTTTTTTGCTTTGATAGCAAGTGATTTCTTTACTTGAAACAATTAGCTTGAAGGAAAAATACAGAAAAAATGGTTGTGACTGAGCAGACATGTTTAATCCTGAAAATGCAGAGAAGGGAGCTTGGCATTTATCTGAATTATGTAACCAATCCCTCAGTGGAACTGACAAGATTTTCAGGAGCACGTCAGTCCCCAAATTCCTTGCAAATCCTCATCCCCATGCGTAGGGCCACAGAAATTCTCCAAGCCACTGAAGGTGATGCGAGCACCCAGTGTCTCTCTGCTCTGACCCGTAGATGCTTTGAGGAGCTTGCAGTGACAATAAACCCAGGCTGTGGCTGATGAGAGCAAATCCCCTGCTGCAGTCAGGATATTGCAACAGAAGCTGTGCTCCCTCATCTTCCTGGCTCCTTCCACCTGGAATGCAAAGCTGGTTATTTCCCAAGCCCACTGGAAACACAGGAGTTGTGGAGCCAAACTAGCTGTGAGCTCACAGTAGAAGAGCGACTTGAACACCTTCCTCTGAAGTTTTGTGTCCAAATTTTGACCATCCCCTTCCTAAAAACAGCCTGGCATAGTCAGGACAAAATTCTGGACACAAGAAGATTTGCTTTAGTGATAGAGACCATCCCCAGCCTAAACTGTGTGTCTGTGAGAGCACTTCCAGCTACAGAGCACCAGGAACTGAAGGCAAACACTGCAAGGGGTTTCAGAGTGGAAAAGGCAGACAAGATTGATGCACAGAATAGCAACTGGGATTATTTGTGAAATGAAAGGAAGAATAGGTCACAAATTGGCCTCTTGCTCACAGCATTTCTGAAATAAAAATTGAAGTAGTCCTTGAAAAGCCCTGGTGATTCAGGCTTGCCAGCTGCCCAAAGCTCTGTGTGCTTGCTTTGGAGTGGTGGTGGGTTTAAGTTTTGCTTCCTGCTAGGAAGAAATGTGGATGTGTCACTCAAAGAGTACAAGGTTGAAATTTCTGCTCTGTAATGGATGCTGTGAATTCAGGATCTCCATGTGGCCTCAGTAGCTGCTCTTAATGGTGCTAGCACAGAACAGACTTGCAAAAACCCGATGAACTGAGACACAATAACTCCCAGCCATACCCTTCAGCTCTTTTTTTAAACAAAGCTTTGGAAGCACATGTGATGCTGAGAACAGTAGGAATAAAATGTTCAATCTGCCTTGAACCACAATCAGACTGTGCATTTTTCTGTAGGTTATGGAGTGGTGGGCTTCAGAAATAATGTTACTGGCAAATTAATCCCTTCCAGGGCAGACAGAGTCCTTCTGCAGGAGTGAATCTGCCTTGTTTGTTTGTTGGACTAATTTATTCGCTAAATGATCTGGACAAGATATTTGTGAGTGGGTGTTCAGCCAGCAACTTGAATCCTGGCTGTTGGTTGCCTGAGATGTGTGACATTATCCCTGTTCACTGCCTGGAGGGTGGCAAAGAGGATAAACAGTGAGGTGTGTCACGGGTAAACAACTTTTACTGTAAGTCACGAGGTGTTGCTAGACACACGGACATTTATCGTGGTCCATGGAATAGGTTGTGGCTCATGTGAGATCAGACCAAGTATTCTTATCCATAAAAGTCATCCAGGACATCACATGTACATCCAAAGCTTTGTTAAAAAAAAAGCTGAAGGATATGGCTGGCATGCCCCAGCTGATGCCCCAAATGTGTTTTCCCCATCAGGACAGATGAATCCTATCAGGCCTCAGCACACTTTGTGTCTCTAAGGCTCTTCCATGGTTTAAAAGCCCAAAGTTTTGTCAGACTCACAGTCCCAGAGTCAGGTATTGACATCTTGAGCTCACCTGCTTCTTCCAAAGTCTCCCCCCATCAGTGTGAGAATTGAGGCAAACACAACGTGTTTTGGGGATAAATTCAGTGTCTGAAGTGTCCCAACACACCTTCTCAATTCTGTTAACTTTGGACAAAGTCTCTTGGGTTAATCAGGACCCTTGCTGAGCCAAGCCTTGTCCAAGTATAGGAGGCTTGCCCACATGAGAAGAGGAGCAGGTTTTTCCTCACCTGAGGACACTGCAAGCTGAACAGAGCGAACTGGAGGAAAAGTGAGGAAGCAATGGGGCCTAAGTGCTGAGCAAGGTCTGGAGAATAGATCTCCAAAGTCTGACTTTCAACACCAAAGTTGCTGCTTCCCCAGCTGGCTCAGGGGTTGCAGTATGGGGAGCTTTGCCCTGTGCTTCCATATCTTCCCCACCCTAGCACTGCTGTTTGTGCTGTGCCAAGAATAGAAAAGTTATCCTAGAGCAGAAAGTCTTGCCCAGGTCTGCACTGGCAGTTTATGTCCCTGTTGCCCTGGGAGTAGGGATACTATAGGATGCTTTCAAAATGTGTTGTGTCATAAAAAACTGCTTGACAAAAAGTAAGAAAGCAAATTTCTTCTGAGCACTTTCAGGGCTTAGATGGTTCTGTTTTTATAGCCCTTGCTGCAAAATTCCCAACTGTAATACTTTAGGAATATGAAATCAGGCTACTCTCATGTTCAGGGGCATCTTCCTTAAATACAGAGTAAATACCTCAGCTTTGGTCCCAGTGGTGAAAGTCTGGGGTGGTGAGAGGGTGATTGCCAGAGTGGTCCTGAACAGTCAGACAGGAAAGCTTCCTTGACAATAGTGATAGGGATTTAGTTCAACTGGCAAGTTCAACACAGTCAAGTCTCAGCTCTGAGCTGTTTTATGCAGGGTTTAGCTCAGCATATCTAAAAGTCTGAAAGAGATCCTGTGTTATCTCATTTCTCTCTGGGAGATTGATGCTGAGTTTAAATTTAACTTAGGATAAAAACATCTGTTACTCTTCAGAGTAAATATGTTCTGATATTCTCCAATTGATTGAGAGGCAGACAGTTCAGGAGACAGAAACTGAAGGCATTTTCAGCAGTCACTGTTTATATTTGGAGCAGGAGTAATTTGTTTCCCACTCTTATGAGTCATGGCTAGAGGTAATAAAAAATCTTTCAGAAAGTGATGATGATTGAAAATGATTTGTAGATATTCGTACCTTTTCAGCAGAAAAAAAAGTGAGGAAAGGATATTATAGACTGGTGGGATTGTTAGATTCTTATGAAAAATTCACATTTGCTATATTAGCTGACTGGAGCCTAAAGCACTGTCTGCAATCTGCCTTGTTATGCTAATTCATTATTTACATTGCAGTCCTGCTTGGAGATCTCAAGCACGTGCTTGGGTCTTACAGCACGAGGTGCAGGCACATGGAGATAACAAAAGTGAAATATCACCTCATAGCTTCTTTCACTTTCCCTGCTCCCCAGGTGAGAAGGGAGGGCCAGGGTTAGGCTGTCCCCCTGACAGCCACATTGGGTGCTCCCAGGCTTGGCTTTTTGGGAGTAAATTGTGGGTTCCAGTGACTCCTCTGAGGGACTGGGTGCCACAGGCGTCTTTTCTGCCTAATGCAGCTTTGTTTGAGCCTTCAGTGAAGTGCCAGCAGCACTAGCTGGGCTGGTTCCCTAAACCCAGGGTTGCTGTGAAGCTGCAGCTGTGGCACTGTCAGCTCGATCCAGCTCAAAGCCTGTCCTCCAATGCAAAGAGAAGTGCTCTTTAATATAAAATTTAAAGCATTTTTCCTGTTGCCTTGATTTATTATGTTCATTATGTCCTGTTGCCTTATCTTTATTATTATTTGCAGACACTCTATTTCCATCTCCCTCTGTTTGTTTTCAGTTGTGATCAGGTAGTTTTTGACCTTTGGAAACTCTGTGAGAGCAGAGAGGAAACCTGAATATAAGCACAGTTCAGTGTGGTAGGGCTGACCTTTGCCTTTGTGGTTTTTGCCCTCACAAAACCTTCCTCTCTTCCTCCTGATTGTTCTCCAATTTAGTGACATCTTGGACCAGAAGAATTTGTTGGCACTTTGTTATAGTGGTGAATTTTATTCACATAAATGTTACCAACGTTTTGGATTTTTAATGTGGATATTATGAATATGCCTTACACAGATGGCTTTCATGCCATAGGGCTCTGTAACTGTGCTCATTCATACAAGGGCTGAATCCAAAACCCCTTGGCAGTGAGTGGACTCAGACTTCAGTAACTAAAAGGAAGTCACAGTGTGAACTAAAGCTGAAACAGGGTGAGAGGAGTTTCCACACTGCCCCCCGTGAAGGCTGGTGTCCCAGCTGTCCCTCCAAACCATTATAACACTTAACCAAATGATCCCAAATATAACTTGGTTTGGTTTCACTTCCAGTTTCCCCTCACAGTTTGCAATACTCTAGTATTGCATGTTAGTGCCAGCTCAGCCACACTGCTTAGCAGGCCTGGGAAGATTTTCAAGTGCAGAGATGTAAATCCATAACTAAATATGCATAATGATATCCCTGAGTTCAAATATGTATCAGAACTCACAAAAAAACACTGCCATCTCCTCCAAAATATGCAGCAGAGCAAGTTTCAGGACATTGGGTGGTTTAGCCTTAGAAAGACCTCAGCACAATCTCATTGTCACCTGCTCTGGTGGAAGAGGTGACCAGAGGCCTAAGGATGCTCGTCTTTGGCAGTTGCCAGGATGCTGCAGGCAAAGTCATGGCCTGCCTTCCCTAGTGTTTGAGGAAATTGCTGTTCCAAGAAGGAGCTGGGATGAAGTACTTTGAATGTCTCCTCTCTGTGCCCTGGCCAGAGCAGAACACCTTTCATAGCATGGGCAGCTGCCTTCTCAATACCTGGAGCAAGAGCTTCCAGCTGTCCCTGCTACTGCCCCACAGCTACATGGAACAGGGATGTGTGTAAACATTTGCTTTGTTCGTGCACCATCACTGTGCACAGGATCTCCTTGTCTCTGGAGGGTTCCTCCTGCTGTTCTCTGGGCTTTTTGTCCTGTGCCAAAGCCAGGGACTGTCCAGGTCCCTTCACATCTTCCCTCTGGATCACTGGGCTGCACACCTGAGCCTTCTGTACTCCACCAAGAGCTCTGCTCATGCTGTGGCTCTGGCATCCATCTGGCATCCATCTCCTCTGCCTCCCTTCTGATTCCCTGCCTCCTCCCTGGTTTGTGTGCTGCTCATTAATCTTCCCTGTGTGTTTTGAGATCACCATCTATTTTGATCTAGTGCAGTATTAGGCTGTTGGTGAGCGTATTTTTTTAGGGCCTTTCTGATTTAATGAACCCCTCTTCCCTGCCTCACTGAAGGAGTTGCTGACAGATGGCTGGCATTTGCATTTCCATTTCAAAGGTTCCAAGCAGTTGTGCACCCAAGGGTTGGTGAGGTGCCCAGGTGACTCTGTTGTAGAGAGATTGTTTGGTTGCACTACTTTGGGCTTTCTTGCTGTGCCATGCCTGTCAGACACTTCTCTGCCTTCTAGCAGTGTCTGATTGTTCATGGCACAGCCAGGATTGCATGGGATAATGCTTCCAACTGAGGCCTTCCCTCAGGGATTTAATTCTGCTCCTTGATCTGTTGGCCTTGTAATGATTCTGGGCATCAGACCTACCTGGTTGTCAGGGCAGTAGTGTTTGTTCCTCAGCAGGGATTGTGGGGCACTGGGGATTATTAAACCATTATTTGCTTGCTGGACCTGCATGGGCAAAGGTCCAAATCTTCTTTGCATGACAATACACACATCTTTCTTCCTAAGAGGGACCAAAGTGGTGTTACTTACCATGGGCAAAATTAATCTTCTGGCACATACGAGGGAAAAATCCCAACCACAAAACAATAGGCAAGTTACGAAGCAAGGGAGGTTATTTTAAATTACTTAAAGATAAAATATCTTCTGGCTCATCCATGAAAAGAAACAGATAATGTGTGCATCCCTCCCACATTGGACCTACACATTTTGGATTTCCAGAGAGGAGAAAAAGAAAAGCCAAACAAACATTTTTGTTGTTGTTTGATGCTGTGGAGACTAAGTAGGTGCTATGACTGGTGCTTGCTCACTCTCATGGCCCCCTGAATTTTATAGAGAGACCCTCACTGAAAGAATTTCCATCCTATGTGATGATGCAGTGACATGTACCCCAAAAGTCAATTTGGATTCAGGCAGCCTGTTAAGGGGAAAACTATTTCATGAGCTGAATGCAAGAGTTTCAGCCAGGCTCCAGGGTCAAGGCACATCTGAGTCAAGGCTGAGGAGTAACATTGTCCCTTTTTTTCCTGAGATACAGCATGGGATCATATGGGAAGAAATCTCTGACTGAGGGAGCTTTAAAGAGAGAAGGGACATAAGGCACATGGCATCCTTCTAAATCAGATGGTGGAGTGGATCATAACTAAACACAGCTGGATTTTCTGATCACTCACATCAAAGCTTTTGTTAGAAAGTGTTTCACTGAGTCAAAAGTATTTTTAATATAGTCTCTGCTTGCCCAGAAAAAAAAATTCACTGCTGGTTATCTCACATGTTTTTGAATCCCTCCCATGAATTTGCTCTATCTCCAATTTTGACCCTTGGCTGGCACATTTACAGGTTGATTACTTATTACTGTATTTTTTCCCAGTTTTGCCACTGAGAGTATGGGTAAATGAACTGTGAAATGCCTGCCCTGTAAAGGCATTTATGCTGCTATGAGACTCCTCCAATCTGTTCCATTCCAGACAAGCATCAAAATTCCTGCCCATGAAAATGTCTGGTCATCAGGGCTTTCATTACAATAAATAAGCTATTAAAAAGGTCACATCCTAAACACATCACTCAAGGGGAAAAAAACCCCAAGCAAATAAAACCTGTTCTCTGTACAGTCCTCATTGAAATGATACACTTCCATTCTTGCAAGGAAAACCAGTGCTTTGAAAAACAAATTGGTGTTAGCTCTCTCCTTATTTCTTCCTCAATGGACCATCACCCACCCTTCAGGAACTGGTCAGTAGAGCTGGGGATCACAAATTCACATTTGCACTCCTGTCTCTTGTAATTTTGCTTGTTTCTTTTTTTTCTGACTGCTGCTGCCTCAGGAGACAGGACACCCCACAAGGATGTCAATGTCCTATAAAACAAGGTGTTCAATAAGCAGAAGAACTCATTAAAACTCGTTTCCTACATAAATCTGGTTCCTGTCCTGTTTCCTTTATGGACAGTTTCTGTTCTGTCATTGATGATGCCTGTAGGTAGTGACAAATGACATCCATGCTCGTTAGGCAGCCAGCTGACAGGTTGCCAGCTGCTGCCAAGCACAGTTGTAGCAGAGAGCAGGAAGATATTCTGGACTGCATTTCTCTAGCCAGACGCCAGTTTTCACCAAAACTGTAGGGATATAAAATCCTGGAAACATCAGCTGCTCAGTGAGATTGATTAGTGAGTTAATGTTTATTAAGGAGGATTGAAAGATACGTGAACAATGTAATCTCTTAAACATCATGGATGTAAGGGATCAAGCCAAAAGGGAAGAGAAGCATGTGCAATCAGAAGCGATTACTTGCGTCTTTATCCCCTGCCCTCTCTCTACAGGAGATTTGATGTAACGTAGTTTAAATTCCATAATCCTTTGATCAGGAATCAGAACCCAACTTAATGTTTTCACTTAGTGCTCCTGCTCCAGAAAATATCTTAAATGCACACTTTGCAAGAATGTTGTCACTTTTTTACCTTCCTCTCAGCTTCAGCAAAACGCAAGTTTTACTTGTGAGTGACCTGCAGGAGGTGTTACAAAAGTTGTCTTGCTTCATCTGATCAGCAAAAAACATGTTCTCTGGAGAATATTCTTCTTCTTAGTTAACCAAAATCTAGATGAAGACTTACACCAGTACTGCAGCGATTTGGTGTGCCACAGTTGCAGTGATATTTAAAACTAACTACATAAAACATGCCTGCTTCTTTTAAAGGATTGGATAGCAAATCCTTTGCCTTGCACTGTGGTGTAATAGATTTTTTTTTTTTTTTCATCTAAGTGCTTTTCCTCTGTGTGAGGCACTCATAACCTCATCTGATGTCTGCTCGTAGGGCAGATCACATACCCTAACTCATCCACTGGACGTTCAGATGCTTCATGTAGCTCACACCCAAACCCCAGAGTCTTTCTTGAATTTGATTTTAAATTAATTTTGCAAATTGTTGCATTAAATTCTCTAGTGGTCATGCCCAAGATCTTCAGAGAGCTTCATGCCAGAAGGATATGTTGATCAATATAGCGTCCTGGAGTTAGGCAAAACATTAAATGCTGAGTTAGAGTACACAATGTAGCAAGAAAGAAACCAGCAAAGCTAAACCATGAGCAGTTCCATTTGTGGTGCCCATTTCCATGGGTTTCAGAACATATTGTGTTTTTCAGCACATATTGTGCTCTATTTTCCACTGCAGAGTGGAATCTAATACAGCTAGTGATGTATAGAAATTCCTGCATAATAACAAACAATGTAGTTTTCCAAATCACAACTTCTCCCACCTGTCTTCACAAAATCAGCTGACAAGCAGGTAGGTTTGTGCCAAGATGGGGAAAAAATTGCTAGTTAGACCATTTTCCTGAATAATGTTAGAACCCTCTCTCTTTTCTGAAACTATTGCAAATATCTGCTGAATTTTGTTAATTTCAAGCTTCTCTTGAAGTTCCTAAAATGTCTTGGGCCTCTTAGCTTTTGCTTGTGGGGTCTGGCATGCACAAAATAATTTTTCTGGTTTTATTACAAAGACAAGCAAAACATCCTCCTTTCTCTGAACCCAATTGTGTCTGAAATATGTACTTTTTCAAGTTTTATTTTGTAAACCAGTGGCATAAATAAGTACACTTGCTTGTCTTATGGAGTACCTTTGGGATGATAGGGAAGAGTACAGCTATAATAGAGGTTAAATGAGTCTAACTAACTGTGTTAGTCCCTGAAGTGTTATTAGTGTCTAATTGTAACACATTAGGTCAAAACCACAATAATTCTGGCAAATGTAAAAGGGTGGTGTGAGAACCCTCCTTGTGTATGTAATGAGGAGTGCATTATCTCTCTTCAGCATTACTGGAGAGCAACTGATGTCTCAGCTGAGCTGTTTCAAATGGCAAAGCTAAATCTCATTTGTGCTGTAAGCAGCTGTAATTGTCAACCAGTGCCAGCCACTGTCACAATCCTGGCCTTGGTAAGAATAAAAAAGCACATGAGCTTTGCATGATCCAGAGCACTGAGAGGGGTGAAAAAAATCTCTTGCCAGCCTGAACCACTGTTCTGGGACCTTCAGGAGAACTGGGAAGCTCTCATTTCAGGGTGTCCATCTCACCTCAACAGAGGAAAGAAAGGCATGTTTCAGTGTTGTCACTCAGATTTGCTCTAGAACAAAATTTTCACAGAGCTGGGGGATTCCCTTCTTCATAGTATTAACTGAAAGATATATAGCAGTTTGCTTTATAAATACACAACAAATAATTCTAAAATATGGCAGCTTGACTTACAAAGAGACAAATGCCTTGGTGCTCACTGAAATTATTTCAAGTCTGAATTTTTAAAAGAAGAAAAAATATTAAAACATTCCTTTGAACAAATTTAGAGGTATGCAGATTTTTACATTTATTTTGCTAAGGCAATAAATTGTTCTTTACAGGAAAAAAAAGAGTGATCCCTGTAAGACAGTGTGACTGTTCTGCCTGTTTTAGTTAGATTTGTCCCTCTAAGGATTAGACAACTATATATATTATACATAATTATATAAGCAATCATTGGTAGAATAAATAGGAGGATTAAAAACCTCCGAGAGTGGGTGTCTTGTCACAGCATCCTTGCACTTGAAGTGGCAGAGGAAAAGGTACAGCTAAACCTTCTTGCTTTCTTCATTTTGATGATCCAGCAAGGTCTGAGATCATTCCATTGACTTTGAGGGGGGTGGGATCAGGCCTTTCCTTCCTGGCAATAGCAAGGTCATGTATTTTCAGTGCAGCACTTAAAATATATTCTTTATCTCCAGCCTGTGCCCTGTGGCTGCTCTCAGCTGTCTCTGCTGCAGCTCTGTCTCTCATCCAGAAAACCTATGGCATGGCACAGCCCCTTGTAAGGCCAGCCTTTCCTGGGTCCTTGCAGGCTGTTGTGGTCAAAACATGGACCCAAACCAGGTGGACCCACCTGGTTTCAGGTTGGGTTCTGCCTGATGGCTTGGCCCCTGTTGTGGCAGTGCCTGGATTTTTGTAACTGCAGGATCTTTCTTGTGTGGCACTGACCCTTGTGGTACTCAGAGAGTAACTCTTCTGGTGTGCTGCTGGTGAATGGAGCTTTTTGGGTCTAGCTGGATGCACGGTGCCAACTAAGGCACCATCCCACCCCTCATGGCCAAGACCAGCCTCCTGCAAGGCTGTCACAATGCTGCTAAGGGAATGAGGGAGCACTTGGAATGAACTTTGACCAGGAGCAAGTTTGAAGGCCTCCAGTATTTGTGTTTGGTTGGAAGATAAGACACTTCTAGGAAATACATCTTCCTCCTTGTGCTGCAAATGAACGCCAGACCAGAGGAAAAAAGACACTGCTACACTTCCCCTCTCTGGCAGTCCACTGCCAAGCACAATAAACCTTGTTTTGGTAAAGACTGGAATATCACAGACAAAATTTGATTTCATTATTACATTTCATTTGTTTTCTTGGCATTGCCTTATTCCTGTCAGGCTCCCTGATAATCCATTTTTCTTTTCATTTTGCTGGGGTTTTTTTCCATCCACTTACGTTTACTTAGTGCCCAAACCAATCTCCTGTTAGCAGTCATTCATCTCAAATCTTTCCACTTTATAGAGACTGCAAATGACTTGGAAAAGTCACTTGTGTTTTATTTTTAAAGGTCATTTGCCAGTAACAATGCAAAGTCAAACCTGCTTTCATACTTGAAGGAAATCAGTACAATAGGCCATTTTTTCCTGCACTAGACAATTTCTACACTTGCTTATTTGGTCTTCAGCTTTCCCTTTGGACTCCAGCTATTTCCAAGTGTTCCAAGGATGCTTGAAGCAGCAAACTGAGTGGGGAGCCTGACTTTGAGCTGTGTTTCATCATTTGCCTTGCCTTGGTTATGATGGCGGATACGTTCTGACAGGATAGCTTTAAATCAGAATAATCCTGCCAGGAGTAACCGACCAGTGGTTTAATTGATGTCTTGGCCTTCCTCTTGGCTGTTTTTGGCAGCACAGCACACTTTCTACTGCATGATATCTTATCCAGCACTATTAATATACAAAGTTTGGGAGCACATACTTGCTGCCCATTTCATTTTTTAAAAATGTACAAATGACCAAGCATTGGGATTCCTTCTTGATGTGGCCATTGGTTATTTGTACAGTCACATGCTCTTACAAGTGTCTTGGCTGAAAGACTGGCAGTAAGGGATTGAAAAGAAGGGGACAGATACTACAATACCATTTGACATCTAAAGGATAATTTTGAAAAGCTGATAATTTCAGCCCTCCCAAGGGCTTTTTTTGAGGAAATCTTGCAATTTTTTCTTAGCTAGGAAAGGCCCCAAAGTTTGATACTTGACCCACCTCAGTGAAATTTGATTCTGAAGCAGCAAGTGAAGAAATAACGGAGGCCTATATACCTGATAGAAATAGATTGCTAAGTGGAAAGGTGAAATCCTACTAATATTCCTACCAGGGACTGGAGAACAGATTCATCTTTTATTAGACATCAGGGAATGCATGTAAAGACTCCTTTCATGTCTCTGCTCCCAGAACCACTCATTTTCTCAGACAGACTCTTTCCTTTAAAAGACAGGAAATTATTGCACTGAAATATGAATACATTTTCAGTATGATGTCTTGATTTGTGTATATTTTAGTTCAGTTTTCAAGCACTTAGATTTTTAAATAGTCCTTCTAAAAATCTTGCTCAGAGATTTGTTGGGTTTTGTTTCTTGGCCTTTGGAAGGAGTTGATTTCTTTCTTTCTGGTTATTTTCCCCGTGTATCTCACATACAATTTTCAGTAGATACCTCAGCTCCTTTGAAAAGTGGTTGGTTGGTTGGTTGGTTTGGGTTTTCTTTNTGTTTTTTTTTTTTTTGTTTTACATCAAATTCAGCAGCAGCAGCTCTGTTTTTTTCCAGATGATTTCATCATGTTGTCCCTGACATTTCCTTGCATTTGTATCACCTATTTATGTTTGAGATTAATTTCTATGGCTGCAATGACAAAAGAATATTACAGGCAGAGTCTATAGTTTGTTATCTGCTTGGTAATTCCTCACCTTCTATCAAGTGGCATTCAGGTGAAGACTCAGAGATGATGAACACCAGAAAAAGAGATTTTACAGTGGTTACTGCTTCCTCATTGTCCTGTCTGATAGTATTTCACCTGTGAGGCAAAAGAATCCAAAATCTGCATTGTCTCGTCTCATGAACAATCTCAGCTAGGGATTCAGGATAAGGGGTTTTTCTTGGAAATTAGAAAATCAGATACTCCTGGAAGGAGCCAGTGGTTGTGCCAGGCCTGCTGACACCATGCAGTGTGGTCTCAAGAGGCCTTCTCACTGTGAGTCCTGCTTTCTATCAAATTCTCTTGTTTTTTCCACAAAGATGTGAGGAAGAATATGACCAGAATATGCAGAAATAGCTGGGGAATCTCTGCTCTGTGTGCACAGGGGAATCAAGAATGTGGACTCATGGCACCTTTGAGGTTGTATCTCCAAGAAGACAGCTGTGGTGTTAGATCTGCCCCTGGATGACAGGTTCAAAATGCTCGGTATGTGCTTTTCTTGCTGGTCACACTCTGTGTTTGCACATCCCAGGGGCTCACAAGTTCTGCTTCTCTTCCCTTGCAGATCCTGGAAAAGTAGGGCTGCAAATAGTAGGGAGGACCATTAGAAATCCTTGGCACAGGGAAGAGCTATGGATGGACATACTGGTGCCAGCCCACAATCTGCCCAGGCTGCTGTGACGCAGAAGAGTTCTGAGAGAGAGAGAATTTATATTAGGATCAGTTGTGCTGGAAGTTTTTCTTCCCAACATTTTTCTGGCCTAGCTGGGGGGGTGGTGGAATAAAGACCTGCCGTTGAATTCACCTGTATCAGTCCCCAATTCCATTGAATTCTTTGTTGATTTTGTTCTGCTTGAGGATTGCCATTGTAACGAGCATATTTTGTTGTGAACCATCTCATAGAAGATTTACCTTCCTGTCTGGCTGCAGTTTTGCATGGATTTCTGTTTTACCATGCGAAGTCAAGATAATTGTTTATGTTTTAATGTCTATTCCTTCCAGTGCTCTGGAGAGAAAAACTCACCTGTATTATTAAAAACAAAATATATTTTGATAGAAATCAGTAATATTTTGTTTAGAAAATGCACAGGAAGAACCAACAGACTTTCAGGCTGCCATCACTATCCCTCTCTCTACTGAAATGTTCTGCTGTATTTGCTTCTCATTCCTCCTGCTGGCAATATTGGCAACAATTCTTGGAAAAGATCAAGCTGTTCCCCAGAGCAAGCTCTAACCCCACTTGTCTTTGCAGCTCTGTTTTTTCAGGTAGCTTTCTGGCAGGTCCAACACAGATTGCCAGTTTCCCTCCCTCCAGAGAGAGAGTATTTGCAGAGACAGGTTTGAAATCCAGCTCATTCCTTCTTTCTGCTGCCTGTGGGACAGTTTGGGATATCTGAGCAGAGAAACTCTGACCAGTGGTAAAGCGGTCAAAAGGAAAGGGACTTCAGGGAGTCGGAAAATATTTGTGAGTTGAATTTAGCAAGTGGTCTTGCCTGAGAAAATAGTTTCCACAAGTGCTGAAACACTTCCTTTCAGACAGAGCCTCAAGCAGGTTTCCTATATCATGCCATGAAAAATCAGAGTGTGCAGTGATTATCTGTAGACAGGCTGTGGGAGGGGTGATGACTTTCACTACAACACAATCAAACACCTCTTTTTGTGCCTCAGAGTGAAGTTTAAAATGACTCTGAGCACTTAACAGGTTAGGATATTTTTAAAGTCAGGTGTGCCTTTGCACAATTGATCCCCAGTGACTGAGTTCCTGCTTGTGATGCATCCTGCTTTGTGCCATCTGCCAAGGCTAAGCAGCACCAGACTGTGAGAATTAAGAAATTGAGAAGGTGAGCTGAAGTTCCTTTCCCCACTCTGTATTTCCAGTTTTACAATTTTTTTTTTTTTTTTTTTAATCCCACAACAGCAAACACAGAGTAGTTCAGAGTTCAGTTTGTGAAGACTTGTCTGATTTGGCCAGTTTTGGCCAGATATGTAAGTGCCATGACCATATGGTACCTTCTCATTCATTCAGTTCCTGAGCTTTGTTAGTTTGCTTATGTAGCTGCCTCAGCTGTTCACCTTAGTCAGAGTCTATTTTCTTTAATATACAGACTGTATTTAAAAAGCAAAAACAATTTTTCAACTCCTTATTAAGAATTTATTTTTGAGCTATTCATTTGTAGCGTGTGTTTTTCTAGCACAGAGACACATCTATCACAAGGTGGGAGGGTGTCATCAGAAAGAGTAAAACCATAATTTCTAATTTACAAGTTGGCTAAGTTGTAGTGTAGCTGTGTGCCACAAACAACTCTGCAACGTGGATGTCCTAGAAAGCATTATTGCCATTTGCCATCCCACATGGCACTGACAGCTGAAATATTTCATTTGGGGACACTGGCTGTCGGAAGAAAAAGTACATTCCCTTCTTGGGAGCTGCTGATTCTCTTGTGTTTGCAGAACTGAAGTGAACCCAGCAAAGAGGGGAGGAGAAGGCAGGGACCCCTCTGTGCAGCTCCTGTGCCAGTCCACTCCAGTCCTGTGCAGGAACAAGGGGACACTGGGCTGGCTGAAGGGGAAAGAGGTTGCCCCTCCTCAGGGGTGGGGAGGGCTACATCTTCATGTCTGGGAGCAGGCAGCTGAGCACTGTCATTTGCACTGCCAAGCCAAGGTCTCAGGCACCAGGAGCACCACTGTATCTCGCTGCATGCTGCTGCTCTAAATTTAGCCCTGAGTTAGCTCTGGCCTGTGCCTGCAGCTGGGAGAGAGCCAAGGGCTGGGGGACAGGATGGGATGCTGTGGGCCATAGCTCCCACTCCTGTTCAGTGCCTTGCTGCCAGGGCCAAGGACCACTTTTCTCCTCACGTGGAAGAGAGAAGGAACTGTGCCCAGAATTAGAAAGAAGCGTAGCTTGGTGGCTGTGGCAGGGTGAATGAATTCTTCCATTCCTCACTAGAAGGAGCATAACAAAATCAGGGATTCACTAGAGGTAATCAAGTATTTCACCCTTACACTTTTACTATCTTCCAGCACATTCTAAGTAACAAAATGGCTATAAATAAAACTACCCTGCCAGCAAGTAGCTTTGGCTGGTGTTAGGAAGAAGAGATTGATGCATTTCTGTTCACAGCTGGAAACAATCCTGAGTTCCCCATGATGATGAGCTTCTTTGCAGACAGCATCACTGTGCTATCGCGTCACATTTCTCTGAGTGTTAATTAGGAAGCAGGTTTGTGAATGTGAGTTTATGAGTCTGGAAAATCCACTGCTCTGTGGTGGAAGGACAAGACCACGGTGATAAAGAATAGGAGGGATTTCCTTCTTTTGTTTTTCAGTGTATTTTATAGGCATGCGAAAGAGACCAACACCTCTTCAAATTGTCCCTGTGTTCTCACTATAATGAAAAAATGACATTTATCAGCATGGCTGGGTGTTAGGGAAGTCTATTAATGGCAACAGTACGCAACTGTACAGAGATGGTATTTAGTAACGAGCACATAAAGCTTTTCTTCCATTAAAATGCTGCTTCGGGCAAGAATGTATTGCTTGATTAGTTTTTTGGAGAGCAGTTTTTCATTCATAATGAGAACACATATCTCAGCCACTGCTATTAGTGAGAACATGCTCTAAAATGAAAATAGAGAGAAGGCAAAGCCAGGAAGCTGTCAGGGCAACGTTAAACAGCATCACATCTTGACAAGGTGGGCTGTCAAGAGCATTAGGTATACCACAGGAAGCACGTGCTGTGCAAGAGTCACTGATATCAGCAGAGCAGTCATCCACATAGTAGTCAGGTTGGATCACTCGGTGGTCTTGGTGCTTGCTCTTCCCCAGCATTTCTCTACCCTCCTTGACATTCAGAATGCTGTGGATAGACTTGCATGTTGCAGATTTCTAGGGGCTGAATGCCTGGTTCTCATCTGTTGACTGAAAGGGTGAGTGATTTTTCCAGAGCTTATATAAAAAGGGGGCTCCTCACTGCAGTGCCTTGCACTGGGTCAACTTTTGCTCCACAGAAGTCAAGTGGCTCTCGTGGTCGAGTGAAGGGTGAAATACAAAACTAAGACCTTCAAGCAGTCACTTTGACTGGAAAAGGACAAACTCCGTTTAGCTTCCATTCTTTTGATTATCTCTGTTGCAGTATGTGAGCCAGAGACAGGGGCTCTTGCTCTTCAGCACTGCCACTCCTCTGCTAGTACGATGCATGGCCACCTGCACCCAGGCACCATGCAGAAAGAGGAAGTTTGTGCTGCTTTCTTTGCCTTGGTCATATGAATGCATCACCTGTGAGAGATAAATAACACAACAGAAACTGGCAATGAAGTGAAATGGCAGTGTCATCCAGTTTTCTGTGGAGGGAGAGTTAGACACAACACAGGTTAAGCACAGATGGCAAGGAGTAAAGGCAGTTTGCAGCAATGAAAGATGAAAATCCTCTGCCACATGAGCACTGCAGAGGCTGAAGTGGCTTCTTTTGAAGCTGATGGGTGAGTTTGTGTCCTTCACAATCTTCTCTTTGGTTCCCTTTCTCCTCCCTCAGTCTTCAGCCCTGAACTGCCAAACAAGTGCTTTGCAGCCCTACACTGGAAGTAAATCCTTCAAGTGCAAGAGTCTTGAGGTACAGGGTTGAAACTAAGATCAGACAGACTGGGGCTTACCTGACAAGAGAGTACCCAAATAAGAACAGCCTGTTACAGTCTATGTAAACCAGCAGAGCCCCTGGGCCCTCTGCCCTACAGGGAAATATGTACTTGCTAATTAGAGAAACCAACTATTACATTCTCCTGCAATCTGTCATTAAGATCCGAGCTCAGAGCTCTGAGTGTTTGCATGGGGGAACCCTGAGTCCTCCAAAAGTTTTTCCTCTGATTCCCTCTCAACCTGACTGGGGAAGAAAAAAGTCAGACATGCCCCCCAGCCCCACTTCCCAGGTAACAATGCAACTGCAGCCAGGCTGACAGAGCACAGTAGTTGAACAGTTCTTCCTTTAAAACCATCCATTTGTTGCCTTTTTTGTCCTCTGAGATGATAGTATTTCTGCTGCCAAATGAGTTTTGAGATTGGATAAACTGGAAATAGTTTAAATTTTTACCATAAAACCAGGTAAGAATGAACTTAAAAATCAACCTGTGAATTACTGGTCTTTCCCCCTGTTTGCATACTTCACTACTTTTTGGTTTCCTTCTGACATGGAAACTTCTATTATGATTGCAGCCTTGCCAGAAAAGCTAAAAGTAGGAAAAACTGCTGGGTAACATTCACAGGAGCTTTGTAGGCAAAGAGGTAAACTTACATAAATATTTTAAGGCTCAGACACTTCTTGAATTAGGCTGCAATCACTCTGTTCAGCTTTGCTCATTCAGTCCTTTCCTGTGTTTAGCGTGGTTGACCAAGTTGAGCAGATCTCAGGGAAGCTACAGGATAACTGAAGTGCTGCTTCATAATACTTGTGTTTGCCATTTCTCCCAAAGTGCTGGAGGTAGGTGCTCCTGTGCTTGATGTTTTCTCCCTGCTGTAACATGAGTTGCCTGACAGATTAATGCATGCATTTTCTTATCTGTCAGTTTGTACATTGTGCCGTGAGCTTTGGGAGTATTTTTATTGTCTATCATTTTCTCCAGAAAATGAGTGATTATTTGTAATTTTTTTTTACTACTATAAAAGTTCGGGCTGGAATTGACATTTCCTGGGACCATCTCTAAGTGTCAGCAGCGTTCAGAGCAATATTTACTTGCTCTGCTACAATTCTGGGATTTTTTCATGTACTGAATACTTTGATTCATAGACAGAGGTGAGCCTGATGCTTCCTGGCTGAGGAGAGAAAAGCAGGACAGTCCTTTATTCATTTTCCAGATTTGGATCTTCATCCAGGTCTACAAATGGAACCTTGAGTCTGTTTTGCCCTCTGATATACTGTGACGTGCCTGTGCATCACCCAAAATCCCATCTATGTGTCTGCATGAGAAAATGAACTAATTAGGTAGGAGGTCTGGGAGTGAAAAACACACAAAGTTGTCACCTCAAAGGGCAGGAATCACAGGGAGCTTCCCCTGAGCTTTCCCCAGCACTTAAGATATCTGCAGTTTAATGTTTTGTGGCAGCTCATGTTCCCCAGAGCTTTGTGGAAGAGGGTCCTGGAATTCATCAGGTAAAAAGATGTTCTGCTGGAGGAGGAAGAGAAGAGATATGTGCCATAAGGAAAGCCAGCTTTGGAAGAGGACTCAATGCCCTAGAGGAACACTAGCTGTTTACCCAATTTCCTTAGAGGGTGTCTGAATCCTTAAGGATTGTCAGTTTGGTGTGTTCCCAACCATCTGGAGTGATTTATATCCCATTGTTGCCATTTCCAGCTCCACAGGAGGTGGCTCTGAGACTAACGGTGGTAGTTGTATCTAGAAGAGGAGATTCTTCAGCCAAGTTCTTGAGTGTTTAGGCTCTGTAAGATGGATAGGGACCCTGAAATGGGGATTACAGGACATAGAACAAAGACAAGGAGAAATACTTTCTTCCAGAGACCTCTTAGGTTTAGTACAGAACTGAAAATTGGTGAGGAACATTCTCTCAAGTTATGGGGAGGTATCAAGGTGCTATGTTCATTTAGTGTCTTAGAGAATTTAGAGATCGGTGCAAGAATTGAACTGGAATA
This sequence comes from Regulus satrapa, assembly GCA_013396955.1. Lineage (NCBI taxonomy): Eukaryota > Metazoa > Chordata > Aves > Passeriformes > Regulidae > Regulus > Regulus satrapa. Next base: position 701,676 of record VWZN01017931.1, on the reverse strand, counting down.
GCACCATTTCAAAAAGAAAAGACTGGAGAGGCTCATGGTAAGAGGCTTACCCTTGTGAAACAGCTTCTTTTTTTCTGTGGAAGGACCATTAATTGTTCTCTGCTAAGGAGATTGTTTCCCCCCTACTCCTGTCTCAGTCTTTATCATCTATTTGTACTGCTAAGATATCTATTGTATGAGGAGCTGACTCAGAGCTCAGACCTGCAGTGTTCTTGGGGTCTTGATCTTTGGGACAGAAATACACACATCAAATTTAGCTCAGCTCATAAAACTGACACTATCCAGACCACCAGGCCTAAAATATGGCCTTGTGGGTTTTTATGATTGAACAGGAAAGTCAAATGTCTTCATCCTCATTCCTTGCCGCTCCAAAAAAAAGAGATAAAAAATAATATATTTATGCATCTGTACCTACAGACATCCCTCAATATATAGGCACTATCATACATTTCATTGCACGCTCAACACCCAGATATTTAAGTTTAATCCATCCACATGAATATACCACATATGGAAATGCCACAATAAAGAGACCCATGCTGTCTTCATAATTCTAGACATATTTCTAGGCTTAAAGCAATGCTGCAATGTTGGTCTTTTAACCAAAACACAACGTTGTATCCAGTGGTTTCCACTCCTGGAAACCCTCTGTTAGAGTCTCAGGAAAGTTTTCATTTCCACAGAAAAAATAATGGGCTCTTACTGGAACAAAATCTGGGAAATCAATCCTCTGCGTTCTTTGTGCTGCTTCCAACCTGTCACTCAGTGCTCAAAAAACAGGTAGGGCTCTGCTTCTTTTACTGAGGGATGTGAGAAGGATAGCAGCACAGGACACAGAAAAATGAGTCAAGAAATTAGCACAGCAACAACTTCAGGCGTTTGTGAAACATTCAGCCCATTTAGAAAAAAAAATTACACAAACGTGTGCTGGGTAACAACACTGGAAAATAAATTACAGAGAAAAGAGAAGCTGAAATAATTGTTGTAAACAAAGCCAAGTATACAATTAGAGCTACTCAAGGCTTTTATTGTGATAAAGCCAGTTAATCGAACAAAATCCTTGCTCAGTTCTTTTTTAAAACAAACACAAAATAATTCTGCGCCAGAGAGGCAAATTCCACGGAGGAGCTATGTTTTATCTCCAATAAAATTTATTAAGAGGGTAAAGAGCAAGATTAGTATTTTCTGGAGAGCTTTTATTGAGAAAAAATAACTGGACATCAAATCCTAACATCAAAACTAAGAAGAAGGAATAGCAGGGATGGAACAGCCATGCTTTGAAAACAAAGCCTGCACATTTCTGGTTTTTAGGCCACCTAATCAGCTTTGCTCTGCCCCTGTGGCTGCACCACTGCTCTTCAGCATTGTGTCCCAAAAGGACACTGAAGCACTCAGTGTCTGAAAAGCACCTTTATCATTCTGCATTCTTTTAATTCTTCCAGAGAAATCCTGATGAGTCCGCCACAGAACCCCCATTGCTGGTCTCCTTCCTGCAGACAAGGCAAGAGCACCACAAGTGGCTGGGGTAAAGCCAGTATGGACTAGGATATGGCTGGTTTATAAGCAGGTGAGTTGCCTGGGTGGTTCTGCAGAGGGAAGAAGTGCAGTGAGGTCAGTGGCACAATTTAGGGTGTAAGGAGATGGCAGTGCTAAATGGAGCTGGCTTTTACAATGCCTGGCTCCGAGCAGGACAAACGTCCATATTCCACTAGGAGGCATTACCCTAAATAGGTCCAGTTGTATCAAATTCACCAGCCAGGAGAGATGGGCTAATGCTGGCAGTGCTGCTAGGGGGCCTGCTGTGCTACCTGGAGAGGGATGAGGCGCTGTGGGGAGAGAGGAAGCAAGGCAGTGGACACCTTTTCCCATTTCAGCACAAGGGAAATGCCTTCGGGAGCACCAGAGATGCACTGCAGCACTGTTCCAAACAGATGATTGGTCCCAAATGTGTGGCAGGATGCCAGGAAAGCTCCAAGGACTGAAGTGTCTTTGCCATCAGTCCCAGTGTCCAGACGTGGAACCCTGCAGCTCTCCAGATCACCTCTCACACTAAGAGGGCAGTCATGTTATGGGATGCAAAGGAAGAGGGTTTTTGGAATTGCACAGGACTTGTGGATGCTTAGTGGCAAACCAGAGGCAGGAAGAGGCAGGAGCAGGGTGGTGGTTTGGTGATCTGGGGAAGAGCAGGAATGGAAGTGTGGAGGGGTAAGGGAATAAAAGGGGCAGTCATGTTTGCTGGTCAGTGCACTCCTCTGGGTGTGCTCTGCACCCCGCCAGCCCAGCCTGGCCTCTACCCCTGTCAAATGGCCTTCTAACCCTTCTCTAGTCAGGAGACCCTTTCCTGTGGGCACTTGCATCCGTGAGAATGTCAGTGCAGCAGTTGGAGCTGGCCATGAAGGCGGGGTGTGACTGGAGGGAGTGTGGGTGATTGTGAGCTGAGATCCTGCCAGAACAGACTGGGAGCGGGGGGCACGGACTGGGAGCACTGTGAGTGTGTGTGTGAAGGGGTGTGGGTGTCTCTGGGGTCAGCTCTGGGTATGACAGCACCTCTGTGTCCCTAGAGCAAGGACACAGGGGCTGTGGGACCGGGGGTGCCATTCACTGAAGAGCTGGATTCTGTGACCCTTCCAGCTTGGAAGATTCTGTGATAAAGAAATGTGGTCTGTGGGCCTACTGCAAAAATGCCATTGGCCTTACTACTGTTTGGAGCTGATGGTGTGGAGCTGCAGCAGCCTCACATCTCTTAGGCAATGGAATCTAGCATGCTGTGCTTTCTTGGACAGTACAAAGACTTAACCTTGGTTTGGAAATCTCTAAAAATGATGTTGAAGTTTCTTGAGCTGTTTCTTTAAGTCAGCCCTATTTCTTGAGCTGACAGTTTAACAAAGCAGATACTTTTTAGGTATTTCTTGTCACTCTGTATATTAAAGATACAAGATATTTCAGGAGGGTGTTGGCTTATTTCAATTTGAGAACTAAAAAAAAAAAAATTAAAAAAATTAATCATAAACACATCCTGTGGCATACTGAGGTACAGCACAATTTCTTACCCTTCTTGTTATTTGGATAATGAGGACATTTATAGTCACAGCAGGAACACTGTCACAGGGTAAGTTTCCTTAATGCTCTGTCTGAAAAACACCAGGTGACTAAAGAAAAGAAAGCTTATTACAATTAGTGCTGCTTGAGAACTTCTGGATGCTGTGCTTGCTGCCTGCAAATCCAAATTGTTCATCAAAACCAAAATTTGGTGTGAACATGTTTTAGAGGCTTTTTCTCGAGGATGAATATGCCCATCCCAGACCAGTTCAGATGGCTGAAGCTTTCAGCTCCCTGCCAAACTTTGCTGGCATCTGCATTGTCAGGTTATAATTCTGCCACTGGCAACACAGAGCTGTTGCTTTCCTGAAGGCCTCAGAGAAAATATAACAAATGCTTTGCCTTCTCTAACATCAGCTCACTGTCCTGATGACCACATATTGCCCTAAAGCTAGATTTTCTTAAGCTTTTCTACTCCTGAGAGTAGCGCTCCTGAGAGATGGGAAAAAAAAAAAAAAAAAAAGAGAAGCAAAAGCTCCAAGTAGGATAATAGAGAAAAGCAGCAGTGAAAAAACAGCCAAACAGATTTCCTGGTCTCTTCTGGCAGAGAGCAGACATCCTGCTAAACAGGTGGGATCATCCTTAACCACTGTGTGCTTCACTCATAGGTTGTCTCTGGCACACAACTTCTCATTAAATACCTGCCACCTGTCCTTGAAGGGGCCTCTGGGTTTCCAATATCACCCCACTGAGGGTTGGTATCAGCCTTCCAGGGCAGGTCCCTGAGGACCTTTGATGGCCTTGATGGGGTTGTGTTAACTGTGAGCCGCCCTGTGGTGTGTACAGCTGCCTGGCTAGGGTACCTCATGAGGAGGAAGGTGATGAGCTGCTGCTGTCATTTTTTGAGGCCCCAGCACTGTGTTTTCTCTTCACTGTTTATACACAAGTACTGACCTAGCAGCTCTGAGAGCTTTTAGGCCTTAAAAGCTTCCTTTCTCTTGGGAAACACCTCTGGAAAGTTCCTGGGGCATCAGTTCTAAGCCTTTGTCGGAGCAGCAGGTTGTGTCACGCACCTGAAAGAAAAATATGTGTCCTGTGGCTGAAAGAAGGGATATGTCTAATCTGCAACCTGTGTAGAAACTCTGCTATACTGATAAATAAATGTCACCTGTTCAGAGATATCTGAACGGCCCCATAACACTATCACAGGTGTCATATGAATGCTGTATTACAACATATGGCTTTCCTCTAATCTCACCAATGTTTAACTTGGTCTTGCCCGCCTTATTTGGTTTGATTAATTTATGGATAAGGTTTATAATTTTCATGAAATTTCACATGCAATGATTTTCAGTAACCAGGCAAAGCTACCTTCTCTGTACAGCCCATGTGCCCATCAGGGGAGTCTTCCACCCTTTACTGGCCTGAAGTCCTTTGAAAATCTGACTTATTCTCAATTTTTTTCCTTGAATTCTAAGCACTTTCTTCTAAACTTTCTCCCAGACCTCCCTTGCTTGCAGCCATCTGTGAAGGACTCCTGAATAATTCAACAGTACAAAGCTGCTGTCAGTACTCTTGGCTTGGCACTGTCCAAAGTGAGCCATGCAGTGCCAGAGGCTCTGCCACATCCTCACCTGCCCCTCCTGGGACATATAAAACTCCCAGACCATTTCTTCCTCCACAAAAATACATCCAACTCCTAGATGTGTCCTGTATCAATTAACTCCCAACAATCTCAGGCAGCAGCCACCTTCCCAAAACTGTGAAGGTGGTGCTAGAACTTGCAGTTAGCAGAGGCAGCCCATTAGGTGCACATCCCTCTCTGTCTTAAACATATGTCTTTAGGTGCACATGCATGCTGTTGATGAGCAGGTTTCTCTCTAAAACTCACTTTTCTTATTAAAAGAAAGGTTCAGAGGACATATCCTTCTTGTGAAGCCTGTCTGGAGCTTTGTACTGGTCCTTGCTCAAGTCCTCTTGGAGGACAGCGGTTGATAACAGCACACACACACACACACACACACACACACACACACATATCTAGATCTACCAAATCTTGTCCTTCCTCTAAGAGTGACAAAATTATGTCCTTCTGCAGAAGAGGAAGGCAAATTCACACATGTATCTCTCCTGAATGTATGAGCTGAATTTTGATCTTTGATTTGTTGGTCAGCTCTAAAAATGTGGGTTCTACTGTGCTGCAACTCAGACTTCTGGCTTTTTTTCTGCCCTGAAATTCATAATGCCTAGCTAATGAGCTTAGGCATGGATGTCAGGAGAGTAGCTGTAGTGCAAAAGGGAGAAAAAGCTACAGTTTGCTTCTGGAATAGACTTTTCTGCATATGGTAAGAGAAAAAGATGCTTTGATTCATAGCAAATGAGCCTTTCCAAATAAACTTGGCTGGGCATGCAATGGCATCTTCCTGTCACTGCAAAATAAATTCCTCCTGAAAAAATAATCCCTTTTGATAAACAACTCCCAAAGTGATTTTGTCAGGTCAGAATTTAAACAAGAATTTTCCTGCCTGCAGCAGGCCAAAAGTCAGGAAAAAATAGGGATGGATCCCCTCAGCTATAGGCAGCTGGGATTTTTCCATCCTGCGTGCCCTTCCTTCACAGTGCGATGTGCTCCTAAAGCCACCCTGAGCTCACTTCACTCTGCTGCCCGAGCAGGAGGCACAGAAAAGCTGTGCTGTGAGCAAATCCTTGGAGCTCTGCAGCAGCTAAGCCTGGCCCCTGGAAGAGCCACCTCCTTGGAGCCAGAGCAGACATCCTCTGCAAAGACACACTCCGGTTCCACTTGGCCGGGCCACAGCCTGTCTGCTCCGTGGGGAGGGCTCACTCCCTCTCTGCATTTAGCAGGCTGGGTGAAGTGCCACGCTCTGCTTGGTACAGATGACAGGGCTTGGCAAGCCAAGACAGGACCTTTGGGCTGTCAGCTGAGAAGTCCAGAGCTGGAAATAGGGCGGGCACCTCCCTGGGGACTAGGAGCTGCTCAGACTAGTGCAGAGAACCATGATTTTTTTCTGTGCCCATGGGGAATGCAACCTGGCCAAGCAGGGATAACATTTGCCTACCTGTGGTGTGTAGTGTTGCATAGATATGAGCAATGTCTGTGGAGCTCAAGCTGGCAGAGAAGCTTAAGCCTCCCTGCCACACCATCAGGGATTTTTATTTTGGCATTTCGATATCTCTTTTAATCTGGTATCCCACAGTTTTTGGGTGTGCAAGTGTTGCTCCTGAGTGGTGAGTGCAGGAGGTGAGCCTAGCCTGGGTTTCCCACTGGACACTGCTGGCATCCTTGTTACTATTCCTTGTCTCACAGCCTGCCAAGGGCTTGCTAAGCTCTGACCCTCCCCCTGCATACACCCAGATATGCTAATTGCCATGCCAAGTTTATTCTCAGCCCAGGATTTGGAACTTTTCCAAAGTTCCTCCCCTTAGAATAATCAGATTATTTCCCTTTTGGATATATCTTTGCAAGTTCAGCAGGGTCAGGAGACAGTGAAGACAGCCTATTTGTCTACTCCTATGTCTTCTAGAGGAAGAAAGCACCAACATGATCAAGGTGTTTCTCTCCTAGGGAAAAGGGATCCTTCCCAGAGCTCCAACCTCTGCTTAAGGCCTTCTAGGCTTTGAATTGGAACCTACTGAAAGCTCATCTGCCTCAAATGTTTGACATAACCCTGGCCCCCTAATCAAGTTATCATTTCCCTACATTTTCCAGTCAGTTCACCAAGTGCATCTTCCCAAAGTATTGTTTGGTGTCAACTCACCTATAACAAATGCTCAATTTCCCTTTGGAAGGGAAGGCTCATTCCCACCCTGTAGCATTGCTGAAGGGTTTTCCAAAGCAGATGGTACCATCTTTTTCCAGACCTTTTGCAAACTGTAGTTCTGCAAGTCTTTTTTGGCCCAGACCTCTTTGTTTCCAGTATTTCTTCTTTCAATTCCATTCATCCATTAAAAAGTTTAATTTGGCTCTGCAACTCTTCCTCTGCTTGGCAAATTAAAGCTATTTTGTCAAAGATTATTTATGGGTCTTGTATTTCTCTGTCTTTTCCTCTCAATCCCCTTTGTTCCATCCCAATCGATATTTTAACCATCCTGCTCCATTTTTTTTTTTTTGTGTTCTACTCAAGTGCTGTTCTTCTCTCTCTCTCTGATTAAATGTGCATGAGTGTGATGAAGAACCTCCAAACAGATTTCAGAAATCAAGCTCAATTGTCATCTTTTTGACTAACAGTCAGTGATACCTCCTGACTGTTTATGAAGGGGCAACGGAGCCAACCATGAGAAATAAAATTCAAGGAGAGGGACAGGAGAAGGAAAGGAAAAAAAAAAAAAGAGTGAAAAATAAATGAATGAAGTGTTGGGGAGAGAGAAGAAAAGAGTCTGCAATCCTCAGTGAGGCAGAGAATCAGTCTATGAAAACTGGATGAATTATTGATGAAATAAAACTTTTAAGGGATTTATATGCTAATTAATAACTGAGTTAATTCTTATTAAATAGCAAACCCTCTGATTATGCCACCCAGCACAGTCTTGATAAAAGCAGCTCTGCTTTCTTCAGCTCCTGACTGTTCTAAAGGCTGCCAGGATTTGTCCCCAGAAGTCACTCAGAAAAAGGAGCTTTCAGATTCCCTTCATACCTCTTTTGTTATCTGTGTATTAATCTCAGCAGACAAGAGAGGTGGTGCCCTGATGTGGAAGGTCCCAGCCACATGGCTACAGGAGGTTCAAAAAAACCCCAGTTGACAGACTTTAGTTTGTCTAATGAAAAATTGTGTTTTCTTTCACTTTTAAAAGTGTGTTTGTAGAAATTTACAGATGTGGAAAGTATCTGGCAATACTCTGAGTCTTCTGAACTCAGAGGGGAGAGTGCAAGAAATGAGCATTTTCTGACTTTGAGGTGGATAACTAGATATTGCATTGACCTTCTTAGGCAAAGGGGAAGATCTGCATCACCTGAAATCTTGGATCTGACCTTTTCTGAAGTGACATGCTTCAATTCAGTATGAAGTTGTCAGATTCAATCTTACAGCCTTTAGATGGAAGGGAAAAAAATAATTCTGCCTCTTCTTTGATCAGCCTGGAAGGTCATTGCAACCCCATGCTATTTATTTGTCTCTGAGCAACCTGTGAGGTTTACATATTGAAGATATTCCAGGATAAATAAGCCTTCAGAGTCTCAGGAAGTTGTTGAAGAGTTCTAGCAGGTTGACCTTGGCTGGGTGCCAGGTGCCCACTGAGCAGCTCCATCCTTCCCCTTTCCCAGTGGGACAGGGGAGAGGAGATGGAGAACAACCAGCAGGGTGAGATAAGGCAGTTTTATTGCAATGAAATAAAGAAATAAGTGAGAGTTTGCACGTCCATAAGCGAAGGGAAAAGCCAAGCTCTGCTCCCCTTTAGCAGCTATGTTAACACACATCCTGGGAAACGGGGCCTCACTCAGCATGTGTGACAGTTCCTCCAGGAGGCAAACACTGAAGAATCACAAATGTCCCCCCTTCCTCCTCTCTCCCTTAGCTTATGCCTCTGAGCTGATGGCAAACAGTATGGAAAATCCCTTTGGTTAATTTGGGTCAGGCCAGCTGATCCTGAACCAAGACCCAGGATCTTGCCCACTCCCAGCCCCTTGATGGGGAGGGAATGTCAGAGGGACAGCCCTGCCCAGCAATAGCCAAAACACTGGTGTGTTATCAACACCCTTCCCGCTACCAACGCAAAGCACAGCTCTGGGAGAGCTGTGGACTCTGCCTCAGTCAGGCCCAATAAACTTCGCTCCCTTATTCCATACCATTTGTGTCATACTCAGATCCTACATAATCTATGTATCCTAATCTATGTATCTTCCAACTCCTCCATTGTATTTCTTTCTCATTACCGGAATCCTTTTTTACCCACACATGCAGCTTAAACTATACCCTTAACCCATCTCTCCACCAAAAATACATTGACTACTACCAGGGCAGATCCCGTAGTGCTGGCCAGCCAAGTGGCTTCTGCTAAGTTTGCATCCCAGTGCTTCCATGTCCCATTACCTAATGACCTTAACAGAGCTTTCAGCAGCCCATTATACCTTTCAGTCTTCCCAGAGGCCTGTGGATGGCACACAATGTGATATATCTACTCTATACCATGTTTCTTTGCCCAGGAGTTTACAAGCCACCAGAGCCATTTCACCCCTTGCCGTTGTGAATCACATATCTAAGAATTATCATTAAAATCAACATTCAGCATACAATCTTCACTTATAACAACAAAAAACAACTGAACTAAACAGAAGTTGCTCACACCAAACAAAAAAAATAACATCATCACAACACAGAACAAAAATTGACAACTTACACAAAATCTGCTGCTGGACCCTTCACTAAAATTACAACACAAATCCTCTGCTATTATTCTACTTGATAACATAGTAGAATAATACTTGTTTTGCCCATTATTTTTCTCAGTTAATACCTTATCTCAAAGCCCTCATGACTCCCTGGCATCTCCACCAAAAACTGTTATGGTTAGACATTGGTCAAATGCCAGGCACCCCAAAAGCTGCTCAGTCACCCTCCCCTGCCACAGCTGGGCAGAGGAGAGAGCAATTTAACAGAGGGTTCATGAGCTGACATAAGGATGTGGAGAAAAACACTCCAAGGGCAAAACAGGCTCAACTTAGAAGTGAATTTATTGCTAACAAAATCAAAGCGGGATAATGAGAAGTAAAACAAGCCTTTGAAAACCCCTTTTCTTGCCAGAGCCTCTCCCTCCTTCCTACCAACAGCACAGGGAGGTAGGATGGGGGTTTTGGGGTCAGTTCATCACCTGAGGTTTTATTCTGCTTGGCTCAGGGAGAGGAGTCCTTCCCCTGCTGCACTGTGAGGTCCCTCCCATGGGAGGCAGTTCTTGGTGAGTTTCTCCAGCGTGGTTCTGATCTCACAAGCACTCGTCCACCCAAAACTGCTGCAGCGTGGGTCTCTTCCCACGGGGTGCAGTCCTCCAAGGACAGGCTGCTCCAGCCTGGAAGCAGGAACCCCTCTCCACTGGGGCTCCCACTGGATCACAGCCCCTCCAGGCATCCACCTGCCTTGGTGTGGGCACCTCACCCACAAGCTGTGGGTGGATCTCTGCATCCCCCATGGATCCCCACAAGCTGTGGATGGATCTCTGCATCCTCCATGGATCCCATGCCCTGCAGGGGCACAGCTGCCATGGTCTCACCACGGTCTGCAGAGGAACCTCAGCTCTGGCACCTGGAGCAGCTCCTGCCCCTCCTTCCCCTCTCACCTTGGTGTTTCCACGTTGTTTCCCTCACATGTTCTCACGTCCTCCTCATCTCTGGAATGGAATTAACCCTTGTTCTGATTTTCTTCTTAAGTGTGCTACCACAGAGGCATTGCCATCTTCTCTATTTGGCCCAGCCTTGGCCAGCATGTCCATCTTCAGAGCCATCAGGGATTGGCTCTGCCAGACACAGTGGAAGCTTCTATCAGCTTCTCACTGAAGGCACCCCTGTGGCCTCCCTGCTACCAAAAACCAGGCCGTGCAAAACCAGCACAAGGGTAAATACATTTTTTATAGGGAAAACAAATATGCCCTATCAGACTAGCAAGTGTTCTCAGAGGAAACAGACCCAGTTTGGGGTGCACGAGCTCTTCGTCAAAACCAAAAAGCAAAGCTGCTGCCAAGCCATTCTATCACTCCCCTCTTCATCAGAACAGGGGGACAATATAGCACAGGGATGATATGGGTCAAGATAAGGACAGAGAGAGATCATTTACCAAGGATATTAAAAGACTAAACAGGCTCAGCTTGGGCAAAATTAATTTAGTTTATTGCCAATTAAGCAGAGTAAGATAATGAGAAATAAGAACAAACGTAAACATATCTTCTCCCCACTCCTCCCTTTTTCCTGGGTAAGTCTCTCTCCCAGTTTCCCACCTCCTCCCCCTGAACATTGCAGTAGGATGAGGAACAGAAGTTATGGCCTATTTGTAATACTTTTTCTCTGCTGCTTCCTCAGCTTCTCCCGCTTTTCCCCTGCTCCGGCATGATGTCCCCTGCTACAGTGTGTAAAACCCATGATATACAGTCTCCCACAACCTTCTCTAATGTGTGTCCTTCCCATGGACTGCAGCTCTTCATGGACTGCTCCAGTGTGGGTCATTTCCATGGGGTGCAGTCCTTCACAACCTGCAGTGAGGGCTCCCTATGGGGTCCCAGGTCCTGCCAGGAGCCTGCTCCAGCCTGGACTTCCCATGAGGTCCCAGCCTCCTCCATCAGGACATACTCTATGGGCTGCAGATGGGTGTCTGCTCTGTCATGGAAAAAGACACAGATATTGAGAGACTCACAGGGATGCTGGTCAGAGGGGACAGGCTTGGAGCATGATTCTCACCAAGTCCTAGGACAGGGCAGCTGTGGTTTTGCTTATGTGAGATTTGAAACACCCCAGGGAGGGTGATACCCCATCTTAGCAATGTCTGTGTATGCACCACCAACCTGGGAAGAAGTTTTTCCAGTGCCCAGCATGAGCATCCTAAACTGCATCCGTGGCCTTGGCCTTTGTTCCACCACCTGGACCTGCCAAGCAGAACTTGGTTTTGTTATCTTGGTAATTGCCACTCAAACTATAGCTGCCCACTCAAGCTATATTAGATGTCCCTTTGGTTCCTGCTTTTCCAGATTAATCCTGTCTGCTCCCCTGCCTTGATCCTTGGATTTCATGTATTCCAGGCCTGGATCATTTTGATAGAACACAAATGGACCAGCAGTCTGGGGTCTGATGTGATTGTGGAGATGTTGTGTGTCATAAACTGAGCACCACGTTTGTGAAAACCCAATTTTGCAGGTTTAGTAGCCAGCAGAAAATTTCCAAGGTCTACAGCAGATATAGAGCAGTTCTTCAACCCACATGTGTGCCAAGGGAGTCATTGTGCTGTGGGAAACAGCATTCCTTGCTGTGAGTTCAGATATAAAACCTGGGGAGAGCACAACTGGAAGCTGTGCAAGTGGCATCAGGCTTTATAATAAAGACATCTGGGATTTAAATTTTGCTCTTACAGAATGAAATGATTTTGCTTTCTGATATTCCTTGTAAAACAAGGCTGGTGGACATCATGATCTCACAGTAATCCTGAAACGAAGGATTTTTGCTGAAGTGGTGAATCTGCCATAACTCTGATTTCTTTTTTATCCACCCCAGAGTAAAGTCAGCAGGAGCAGAAAAAGCTGCTTGCCTGCATCTTCTTCCCAACTTTTTGAAGGGAAAACCTGACAGTTTTGAGTTAGCAACAAAGCTTTTGTTTCCTGAGACAAGAATGTGTAGAAAACTGCTCTTGAAACCCATGGCCTCTTAATCCTTTTAATGCTTCATAATCAGAGTGCACAGGAGGTAGCAGGAGAATCTGGTAAAAATAAATTAGCAAGAAACAATAATGAAGATTTTAAAAATGGAGCTCTGGTAAGCAGCTTAGAGAAGGACATTTAAATCTTCTTTTTGAAGTTGCACATTCACAGATTTTTACACTATTACAAAACTAATAAGGGTTCTGCAATGTTTAATATCACCTTTTGTCATTACTCATGGCTGCATAGCCTTTCACGTGTTATAGTCTGTTATTTTTTTATCAAGAACTTCACATCTTTTTTATTTATTTTATGCAGTGCTTTTCTTTCCCTCATGAGCATTTAAAATTTATTCCATGTTTTATTCACTGAGTAGCGAACTTATTTTCCTTGAGCATCCACTGCATAAAAAAAGAGCCTTTATTCATTTAACAGAGAGAGTCCAGATGTCTCCAGCTAAACTGATGCTGTGTTTTGCACGAACCTATAAAATCAGGGTATTAAAGGAATCTAATCCCCTCCCCCCAAAAGAATTATATTAGTGTCACAACAATGTAACTAGATTTGGATTCTATCTTGTTGTCTTCACTCAGGTTTTAAGTTCTCAGTCAGATCAGTGGGCCTGGGAAAATATTAGTGGTTAAAGTATTTGAACAGGGATTTAAGAACAGCTGAAAGGGGTTAGGTACACAGCTCTCATTACACTCATATTCTGTGCTGCAGGAAAGAGATGTAGGATAGAATTCTCTAGAAATGAGACATATCTGGAATATTTGTGCTATCCTCCACCATCTCTCTCCTTCATGTTTTGGGTTAAAATACATTGGTTGCGTTTTTTAAGTTGTCAGAACTCTGTGTTAATGTTGCTATATTCTAGAACAAACAAATTGCCTTTGTCTTTCTGCTTTAAAACTTCTCAGACCTTAATACATTTGGAAGTCAGAATTTGGAATTTGCTGTACCGCTCTGGCAATAAGCCTACCATGTACATTAAGATACATTTATACATCAGATTTTCTATCTGCAGCACGAAAATTGACTTCCTGCTGCCTCACAATGATTTCACCCTAGTTCCCCCTACTTACATTCCATCTTTCTTTATGCAAACCTCTGCATCTACAAAGATGCCAGTGAGCAAGATATAATCTATCTGTGTAAAGATAGATGCTTTTATATAGCCATCATCCTTAACTGAGAGCAGTGGCTCAGTTTATACATTTGGCTGCAAAATTGCTGTATTTGGGTGATTATGTAATCAGCAGTAAGTTAAATTCCCCGTTTGTGTCCATACCTGATCCTTGGCTTCAACAGCTCAAAAACACAGAAGCCTTACAGAATGCTCCTAAAATCACTATCTGCTTACATATTTCCAAGTGCCTCTCAGCCACATTCACATCCCCTTGGCTTGGAGTAAATCCAGTTTGCAGCATCAGACTGAAAAACCTTCATTTTCTCCTTCGCACGTACTGAAGTAGAGCAAGAGTGTTGGATTGTTCCTGATGCCACCTATCCATTTTGGAGTCTCACCATGCTTGGGTCTGGCACGTGGGACCATGCTGCCTGTCAGACATGACATCTCGGAATTTTGTGAAACGATGCGGACTGGGAATGAGCACCATGGCACCAGAAGACCTGTGCTGGAAGTCAGCCCCTGAGAGACATCAGGGGAGACACATTCCTCACCCCAGGCATGCTTCTAGGCAGGGCAGGCATCTTCAGAAGGGAGAAGTCTTTGGGAAGCACATCATTGTGACACGGAACTAGGCCGTGTTTCCTCCATATCTATTTATATTCCTTTAGTCACCAGCATATGCTACCTCTGTACCCTCAACAGTGTAATTAGGTGTCTGTTCTTGCCAACAATGATCCCTTTCCTTCCCCAGCTCCAGACCTGCTAAATAAAACGAGCCCTTTGGTCATCCTGGGGCAGTTTCACAGCCCAGGCTGGAACAGTGTCAGGGTAACAACCTGGCTACACTGCCACCTTCATGTGCAGGTACAGCCAAAAGCAAAATGCTGTTACTCTGGGCTCTGCAGGCCAAGCACAGCAGCAAAACAGCCAAAATAAGGATGGAGTTCCTCTGGAATTTCTATAAGACTGGGACAAAAACCAAGGGCTTCGTTGTGGAAACACTTTAGGCCTTCCTAAATTGGCTGTGGGTCATCCCTGTCCCGCCACCTCTCACTCAGGCAGTGCCTCCGCTGCAGGGATCCTGGTGCTTTCCTTCCCCTGGCAGCTTTGCAGATGTTGAGAAGGTTTTCTGTAGAGCCACTTCCCAGTGAATTATGGACCAGCCCAAACTGCTCATTCTACTGCAGCTTAGATGAAAAGATGGAAAAAAGCAGAGACCATTTTTCTTCCTTCTGTCTCCTGGGGGCTAAGCCATAAACACACACTCAGCATACACCTATAATTTATCTCTTTTTATAAGCTAAATGTTCCTTGTAGAAACTCATTTTATAAAAACCAACTCTGCTTCTCAGTTTTTTCTCTAGCTTTTTTTTTTTTTTTTTGGTGCGTGCGTGTGTGTGTTTCTTATTACAGTGCAGATGATCTAACTGCTGTTCTCACTGCTCTGCTTGATTATGTGACTAAAACGCAGTAATACTCATCTCCTGTAGTTTCATCCAGTGCCAGTTAATGCTAAAATAATGATTTAGGGTATGTTTTACTTCTTACAGTTACTACGTTCTTTAAAACATACTCTTGACATGAGTCCCTAAACCACTTTTCTCTCTCATTTTTGCCAGTAGGGGCAACACAGAAACTCCCATCTTGCATGGGTTCAGAGGGCATTTCTTTGGACACTCAATTCATGCAGAGTGAAACACCTCATTGTCTGGACTTTGCAGGACTGAACAGGATGAAAAATGTGCTTTTACAAGATACCCTCTGGGGTGATTTTTGCAAACCCCAACTGCTTTGAAAAATTAAAATATTTGAAACCGCAACCTCTGTGGCTCATTGGTCTTCCAGTCTGGATACCTTCATAGGTTGACTCTGCAGACAAAGCTCCAGGATGAAATGATGTGTCCTCCTGTCTGACGGGTGCTTGTGAGAGCTTGTTTGCCCCAAGAAAGGGGAATAGTGACAGGAAATAACTGTGCTGAAGTTCCCACAGAAGTTTCCATGAGCAATTCTATACAAACAGGCTTAGGTTTGGGATGTTTCACTAAAAAATAATCTTTTTCCATGGAGAAAAGCATTGGAAAGAAGTGACTGAAACCAAAATGTCAGAAGAAACGCAGGAGTTAGGAGAAGAGGGAGTAGACAGACCTAATACTGCTATCCCCTCCAGCTTACCACACTAAAAATGTCAGTGGTTTGATTGACATGTAAAATTAGTGGTGTACTTCACAGCAATTTTGAAGCACTGTTACAAGTAAAGTGCAAAAATACTGCTGACAAGTAGGCTGGAGGACAGTAAGAAAAAACACAAACTGAAGAAAACTTTAATTTATCAAAACTTCGCTGTGATATGGGATAGGATCACATGAAACTCTGCCTAAGGCCATGTCTAAGGAATTTGTTAAGGGTCCAGTACTGAAACACATGCTTAGTTTGAGTTCACTGAGTAAATTGAGAGTTTGCTTCATTTCTGTGCTGACTTGGAGTTAAAAGTATAAAGGCCAGTCTTGGTGTCCCACTGAATTCTGTAAAATTCTGAGCATTTTAAAAGGGAAAGAAGGATGTTATGACTTTTGCCAGTTTGGACAGATCATTGAAAACTGTGTCAAGGACAACTGGTGGAAGGGACAGTCTCTACTTAGCCAGATAAATAATATATTCATGGAGAAAATTTGAATTGCTTTCAATTGAATTGAATTGTACAGACATTTGTACAATTTACCTTATTTTCTTTCAAATGGAGAGATGAAAAAGGATGCTTTTTAAAAGTCAGTTTTCTGAATATTTCAGGCTTAAAAAGACATGTATGGAACAAACTACAAATATATATCCATATAAATACTCCTCTGTGTGTCTGTTCATACGGAAACTTTTGCTTTATTATCTGAAGAGGGTGGAAAAGTGATTTGATGCCTACCTAATTTTACCTTTCTGGTGCTAATTCATGTGACAAACCCTGCAATATGGTAGACATTCTGCGAAGTGCCACAATGATACCATATAATACCTTGTTCTACTTCCAGCCAGGACAGGGTTTAGTTTTGCAGTGTAGCCAGGAGGGGCATGGCTTGGACCATTCTGTATCATCTCACATCATGCCCAGTTGGAGGAGGAAGGGGTCCATTCTGGTAGGGTAGTGGGCAGTGAGAGGCCGGGGTAACATCATTTTCTGTGGGGTGAGCGCTGGAGGATCATTTGCCTCTCTTGTACACTGTTATCAATATTGTTGCTGTTGTTTCTTATTTCACTGCTGTTTCCAGCAAATTGTTCTGATCTCAGCCCTTGACCTTTACCTTTTGAGCATCCATTTCTTCTCTCTGGCCCATGGCAGGGAGGGCAGGAGTGAGAGAGGGAGTGAGTGAGTGGTGGCGCATGGTCTGGGCTGTTTCAGTGGTGTTTTGGGTCCGGCTGAGCTGGAGCTCATTTCCCCACAGCAACCCTCCCAGTGCTGTGCTCTGCACTGGCAGCTAGAAAGGTACTGATGACACCCCAGTGTTTTGGCTACTGCTGAGCAGTGCTGGCACAGCACCCAGCGCTGCCTCTCCAACATTCCCCGCAGCAGCAGGCAGGGGGTCAGCAAGATCCTGGGAAGGGACACAGCCAGGCCAGCTGACCCAAATGAACCAAAGGGATATTCTGTACCATATGGCATCAGCTCAGATATAAAAGCCAAGGAAAGGGGGAGGAAGGGAGGGCCATTTGTTATTTACAATCTTTGCCTTCCAGAGCAACCACTACAGGGGCTGAAGCCCTGCTTCCCGGGAAGTGTCTGAACATCGCTCACTGATGGGAAGTAGAGATTACCCTCTTTTTTTCCTCCTTGCCTGTGTGTGTGCAGACTTTTCCTTTTGCTTCAGTAAACTGCCATATCTCAACCTATAAGTCATTTTCTTGCCCTTGTCCAAGCTGGGAAGGGGAGTGGTAAAGCGGTTTGGTGGGCACCTGGCATCCAGACAAAGGTCAATCCTCTACAAATGAGAATGTTAATTGGGGAGTACCATTCCTAAACCATTACACCTCTCAGTTTAATTCCTGAATATTCAATGAATTCCAAGAGCTGAGTTATGGTGTTTGAGGGTTTTTTCCCTCAGGAAATTCCTGAGTCAGCTTGAACCAAAAAAAAAGAGAGCTCACTCTTGATGCTGGTTTTGCTCATGATGACAAACTGGCATGTGGGTCCACCTGTACTTGGCTTTAATTCCAGCAGGAACTTTTCATGATCTTTCTATATGATTCCCATACCTAGGATTACAAAGCTGCAATCCTTTATGCTCACAACAACTTGTACAACCAAGATCCTAGAGGCAAAAATAGATAGACAGCAGAAGATGTTGATTTATTACTGAAGAAGCAGTTAGGATGAGGAAAGACAAAAGGGGTAACTGCATCCTCAGGTGGAGGCTGGAGATGGAGAAAAATGTGTTCCATTAGCAGTCATTCTTATTTACAGGCCCTTGTCTTTGTGACAGCTTCCAAGCTGAAAATTTTATCCATATGATTACAGGGAAAAGGTATCCAACAAAGGTAACAAGAAATGAAAGTGCCTATTACTCTCAAACACTCTACATTCCAGTAGCATTGCATTTCCCTGACCAATATGTCCACCTGACATATATGTCATCTCTTCCCAGATATAAGCAACACATTTGGTGGGTATGTATTTCTCTAAAAAATGACACAAAAGTTACTTTAGAGAAAGTCCTGCATTTAAAATTTAAAAAATGTCTGAATCAAAATATTACTGATGTACAGTGTGAACTGCCTGCATGGACTGATGAGCCTGTCTAGGAGTTCTGAGATTTCATTTGTAGTTGCTAATGTGAACAAAACGTTGTCCGGTTCCCTCTAGCAGCTTCCTCTTTCTCTCTGCTTGCTATATTTAGGTCACACCATTTTCAGAGCCACAACTACCTGTTACCAAACCTGTGCTGCAGTGAGGCTCTGGAGTGATCAGATGATTGCTAAAAGAAAGAAACCCTCAGAAGTATGACGCCTTGGAAATATACATTAGCGGAAACATTTCCCATTTGGATCATTGTGGCAGCTAACCTTCTCCCTTTGTTACTCATCTCCAGTCTGGACTGATTGGCAGGTGACCTTCATCCATCCCTGCGGGTTTGGCTGGCCATGGGAATCCAGTGTAGGTCTGTAGGAGGTTGCGTACAAGGAGCAGATCAGCTGAGTGGATGCTGACACGTGCCAGATTATTCCTCAGAAAGCCAGGTCTGGGTCTGGGAGTCCTGTTGGATGACCCTGTGCCTGTACTGAGGCACCCGGGGGGTTCAGTGTTTGTGCCAGGCAAGCAGAGCAGAGCCAGAACACAGTTCTGCAGGGCAGGCTTCAGAAGAGAGGCATCCTGGGGGGAGGAACTGTCAGCAGGAGGATCTCTGGGGTTTTGCAGACTTTGAGCCCATCCAAGGGGGAATTTCATTGTTTCCCTTACCTCATTTCCCAAGAAATCTCTAAAAAAGAGAGAAAATGAGAGAGACAGAGACGAAAGAAACCAAAGGTTTTGACTGGCACCTCCTCCCTCTGCTTTGGACCTTGTAAAACAACTGAAGGCCCTGACACATCTGGGCTCTTATATTTTCCATCAAGATGAGTGCATTTCATTTATGTCACACTTTTGAACACGCTTGCATGCACAATGAGCAGTGCTGTCTGCCAGTGGAGGAAATGGAATAAAGCAGAGCTGGCCAGGACATCATAAGGGCTGTTCCAAGACCTAGCAAAGCCTGGCTGCATTTTCAGGTTATTTAATCTCCCCGCTGTTTTATATTAAAGGGATAATGGTCACAGACAAGAACCACTGACACTTGTCAGGTAGTGATCAGCTGGATTGTCTTGCAGATCTGACTGTAAATCAAGATATGAGTCCAAGGAGAATAAGCCCTCAAATGCCTTCCCCACTCATTCTGTGGGGCTCCAATGTGTTCCAGCCATGCCTTTGATAAAGCTTCTGCCACCTGTCAGTCAAGGAGAGTTCAGGGCATTGCAGGCTGCTCTTCAAAAGTGCTCATTGCTGGGCATGAACATGAAAAATACCTTTGTGTCCCTGTAGTGCTTACCTGGGGAATGCTCTGCTCCTTTGGATGGCTGGGGTGATGTGACAGAAGCACTTGCTTGATCCCAGGCTGTGCTTTGGTTCAGACTGACTAAGGAACAGTAGGTCTCATGCCCTGCAGTGAACCTGGGACCTCAAGAGCTCTTGGCTTGCATAGAAGACAACAAATGAAGACAAAATGAAGGCAATATCTATCTTGTCTGTGCTTTTGATTAGCAGCCAATTACTTCACTCTGTAAATATTCTCATCAGAATGGACCCAAACAGGGCTCTCCCCTTGAACAGGTGCACCTCACAAACTTCCTTTCTGCCAGGGAGAACTGGCTGCAGTTGGGATGGGGAGCTGGTCCTGGCATGAGGACATGGCTGGCAGGGCCTGCCTGCCCAGGAGCGTCCTGAACTGTGCAATATTTACTTCCAGGCTGCCATTGTTCCCTGTTTACTGGCACATCATGCTCTCGGGCTGGCTACTCAGTGGTGGTTACAGACTGAAAGGCACAGGCAGATTTACTGGGGCCACTGAAAAAAAATCCATTCCTTGTCGTTAATTTCCCTGCTGGCATCCCAATACTGATTGACTCCTGCTCCGTGGCTTCCCCTCACAGTATGTGATTGTGCTTCTCTCACCAAGACAGGCACATTATTCATCAAAACACAACTTTCAACTAAATAAATTACTCAGAACTTTTTCAAGTAAGTGAAGTGAGTTTCACCCTCTTTTCCCCCTGCATTTACTGCAGTGCTAAGCAAAGACACCCAGTAGCCTAAAGGGATATTCCAGATATTAATTTCCTAGCTTTGTAGTTGCACAGTTTCAATTTTGCAGTGACTCTGAGCTGCTTTCCTAGCAGAATGCAGAAGGGAGCTCAGGCTGGATTTTGTGCACAGTAATGGAGTGCAGGATTGAAAGGCTCCAGTATTGTTTGTGCCAGCAAAGAGCCTGGCCCTGCCTGAGACATGCCCCTGATACCTTGGACATTGGCCCTCCTAGGGTTGATTTAACACTCACACTGATTTAGAGTCTAGGTTGGCATGGGTCATCCTGCCTCTGCTGCTCTACAGTGAAATCCTGAGCTCCACAGCTTCAAATGGACCATTAAATACCTTTTATACTAAAGACCCACTACCAAAACCACTTCTAAGAGTGATTGTGAAATGTCAGAGCAACAGAGCAATCTGAAAGGCTTCAAGAGTGCTCCAGATGTTGAGATGATGAAGGAGTACAGCGGGAGAAGAGAGAAAAAGCTAGGATTGCTTTCTAATCTTGTTATTTGCTTTGGTGCGGATAAACCCAAGCATACTGCTTCTCAGGCTTTGGTGATGCTCTGCTTTTCCACAGGAGAAAATTATGTTTGGTAGGGCAGCCCTAACTCCTTGTGGAGCCAAAAACAGAGACTCTCAAAACCATGCTTGGTGATGACGTCCAGAATGTTCTGTTCCATCACCTTTCCAAGGATGGAGGTGAGGCTGACTGGCCAGTAATTTCCTGTGTCCTCCTTTTTGCCCTGTTTGAAGATGGAAGTAACATTGGCTTTTCTCCACTCATTGAGCAACTTTTCTGTTCTCTGTGATTTTTCAGAGTTGATAGGAAGAAGAGGGGAGCCTTATAATAAAACTCTGTGACCTTCTGCACAACAGCAAAGGAAATCTGAAACTTGTCTTTGTCAGCTCCTCAGCTGATGGTCTGTGTGGTGCCTCATCAGCCTTGCAAGACAAAGTCCTGCTGTCTTTTTGGGCATGAAAGTTCTCCATAACATCCCCTTTAGGCAGTGCAATCACAACCCAGTCACCTTCTCAGTGTCTCAGTACAGCTCTGAGGTGTTTCTAGAGTAAAGACAGCTTCCACCAGCTAATGCAGGTGGTTAAGTAATCATCGGTGAGTCTTGGATGGGGCAGGTTTGATGAGGAAGGTCTGAGACATAAGATCCTACTGATCCCACCATCCAAAACGATACAGAATAATAAAAAGCCAATTTTTGTTCATCTCTGTCTCTAAAAAGATGATATAGCGTAAGGCAAAATTGTTGTTGTTGTTGTTGTTGTTGTTGTTGTTGTTGTTGTTGTTGTTAAAATCAGAGGAGCTGCCCGCAACCAACAAGGGAGGTTTAAAAGCTGTGATCAGAAGTGTCTGTCTGTGCCTCTGTGGGCAGCACACTGTGTAAGAAAATTTTATTTTTCTCCTCCCTGAGGTGGTTTCATTGGGAAGAAAGCAGTCAGCAATTGTGGCATTAAAAAGATCGGCTTTAGATCTCTGAGTAGAGATGAAAGGGGAGCATTTATTGTCTGCAAGCCACTGTTTCTGGTTTTCTTCAGAATCAGCCAAGTAGCTCTGCACCAGTTACACTTATTTCAATGTCTGCAAGATGTTCTTCTTATGCAATAGGGTGGCACAGCTCCTATTTTCAAATGAGAGACAAATTTTCAGGAAGAGCAGTAGAAAACATCAAACATATTAGCAGAGGATCTGATGCCTTCTTTTTGTGCTTTTCTCAGTTCAGAAGGAAAAACATTCTGCAAATTTGAAAAATTCCTAAGGAAAAGGTTTATAATACAAGCCCCACCCCCATCCAATCCCTTCCCATCACATCCCATCCCCAAAATGAACAGTAGCTGCTTCTGCTCAGATAATGCCTCCTAAGCTGTAAGATCAGCCTCCTGTGGTCCTGGGGTGCTTTGCAAGGTGGAACATTGCAAAGCATCAGGAGAATGTGGATGTGTCTGTTTCGTGCAGTTTAGTTCTGCCTACAAAGCCAAAGGATGAAACTTAGGAACTTTGATTATTCATTTTATAAGAGAAAATTGATGTGTTGTGTCCAGTTCTTTTGCTGCAAGAATTTCAAAGGACAAATGAAACCTTTAAAATGGAACATAAGAGGATGACACTGTGCTCTCATATACAAAACAACTCAAAAGAACAAAACAACAAAAGAAAGGCATCTTTTGTATTTCAGGCTCTATCACAGTTGACTTCACAGTGGGACACCCACTTGGGCCAATTAATATCTGGACTGGCTGTACAGAATATCTGAACTGGCTGGGGAGCCAAGGCAATGCTGTCTTACCAGAGGTGGGAACTAAAAATGCCCACAAGCTTTAGAGGAAGCAGGGGAAGAGCTATCAACCCCTTTAGCTTCAAGGAGAAGGGGAATTCATGTGGTTGTATATGGCACAGACATAACTCAACCTAAAGGATCAGTTCTCTCTGCCCAGAGAAGAAATACAAGGTTCAGGGCNTTTTTTTTTTTTTTGGTGGAGGTTTCTTTTTTTATTATTTTTTGGTGTGTTTCTGTGTAGTTTCTCCCACAACCCACCAATTGACATCAACATTGTACTCTAGACTGTGCAAACCCAGACACTGAGTGTGTATCAAGTTCTATAATGACAGAAGCTCCAATTTAACTTTCAGAATGTGTCAAGAGCTATAGTGAGGTCCTCGTGCAGGATACCAAGAGGGATGGCTCAGTCCCTGGCAGTATCCTGTATTCAGACTCAAGGTGAAAAAGGAGCAAGAGCTCCAGGCTGCTATTGCAGGTAGTAATTAGGAGAAGCAGTTGGCAAGGCACGCAAATCTTCCCAGCTCACACCTTTCAGCTGTCGTCAGAACAAAGTCCTAAATCAATATTATTGGTCCCTGAGGAAATCCAGTAGAGATAAATTAACATACCCTCCTAAATGACAGGCTTTTCCATTCCTGTCAGCCCCTAGATAGAAACTATCCATTGCTGCTTCACTGCAGCAGTCCCCAGGAGCCAGCCCAGTGTTTCAGGTGCTCCCACATGCCATATAACACAAACCAGCCTTTGCTCAAAATTAAAGCAATTTTAATATCTTAATGTGTATAGAAAGGACAAAACATGCATGAACATAACTCTCTCTGCCAGAGTCTTACTCATGTCACCACCTTCAAGGGCATCCCTTTTCAGCCATGGAGATCCCTGTCGGCAGAGTTGAAGGTGAGGATGGACAAGAGTGGGCTGCCATGAAATTCCCTGGCAGCAATGATGGGTGTAGTTCTTTCCAGGCTCATGCAATATGATTTATATCACCTCTGCTGCTGCATGTTGTCTTTCTTGTTGAATATATGGCAATCGGTAGAGGATTTAAACCGACTGCAGAATAAGAGAGGGCTGGGAAAAATATTTCCCTCATTTAAAGCAGGAAAAAGAGGTGTTTGTTTTCTCAAGAAGTTTAGGGGAAAAGCTGGAGAAGAAAGGGAGGAGAACAGAAACACCTCAAGTTTTGGAAGAAAAAGACTCTAGATGTGACCTACTTTTTGATGCTAGGAAATGCTCTTAGCTGCTTATCTGTTGCTCTCACTTTTTTGTATGCCTAATAGACATTTTGTTAATTTTGAACAAAACCTCTCTTGAAAAAGAACTGATTCCTATGTGCATAGAGCTTTTCAGACCTGAAGGTCTCTGGTGTTTTCATTTAAGATATCTCAAGGTCATGGGGATATGATGAATAAGCCGGACTGAGCTGCATTTTATTGTTCGTGGGAGTTCACTGTATGCACAGCAATTTTCTCCATTGGGGCTGGACTATTGTGTTGTGTAACGGGGAATTAAAGATAGGCCAAAGCATGAAAGCAAGATGCCTCTCACTTGTATTGTCAGGATTTTACAATCACAAGCAGCCTGCTGAACTGGCTCACTTTTCTGTTCTCCCATGTTTCTGCTTGTTTTCGGGAGGGTTTGATTTTCTCAGCCCAGAGTTTGGAGTGTGTCTGCATGAAAAGGGGACGGAGGAATACCCCAATTTATAACTTCACAAGAGGATTCCGTAGCCTGCTTGGCCTGCACGTGCAAGGCAGGAAGGCTGCGTGCTGCCAATGACTTCCCAAGTATCATTGTCCCTTGGACCTGTGCTACCAGGCAGGGTTCTGTGCCCCAGAGCTCTCCTGACACAGCCACAACACCAGCCACAGTGGTGTGTGTTCTTTCAACACTGTTCCACCACTGTTCCTTGGTTTTTTCCACAGGTTTCTTCATTTGCTCAGTACAGCCCAAGAACCCAGAGACCAGGCACAGAACTTTTCTTCTTCTCTAGAGAAGAGTTTGGAGGGGGAAGAAGCAGATCAGCCAACAAAAAACCCACCACCCTACCCTCATCTTAAGAAGCTCTGAATTGCAGAAGAGACAGATAGCTGGAGATTGTCATGGATCTTTGTTGGACAAAACCAGCCACAGTTGATTTTTCCATGTCTTTGTTCTAAAAACTGATTTAACTTGTGCAGTACAAAAATACTTTATAAGGATTTTTAAAAGTGCCAAGAAGGAACACAGAGCTCAGCTGGAAGAAAAATGAATCTCTGGTACAAAACAAGGAACCCAGATAATAAATGGGTCCAAAGGCATCAGCCTTGAATAACTGCATAGGACTCCTTTGGTGGAAAAATGGTGACTGGTTTATTGTTAAACAGTCCATATTTCTTGTGGGAAGTAATCATGCAGAGTAGTAACACTAATGTAAATAGAAATTCTCTCCAGAAATTGTTTCTGAGAATGCCAGCAGTCTTAAAATAGTTGCTTGCTCCCTCCAAATAGACAGCACTGAACTTACAAATTGATGTAATTCCAGCAATGGGCCTGTAACTTTCCTCTGCAGTCATGCTGCTGAATTAACAAGTAAGAGGCAAATAGAATGCAGAGAAGACAGAGTTACTGAATGCCTTCTTTGCATCAGTCTTCCCTGACAAGATCAGCCCTCAGGGATCTCTGATCCAGGAGACCAGGGTGAAGGATTGGTGGAAGGAAGACTTTCCCTGGGTCAAGGAGGATTGGGCTAGAGATCAACCAGGCTAACTTGGCGTCTATAAATCCATGGGCCTTGATGGAATCTTTAAAAGGTTGTGGTGATTGGGAGAGGTGCCCGAGGACTGGCAGGAAGCAAATGTCCCCCCAGTCTTCAAAACGGGCAAGAAGGAGAACCAGGGGATTCACCAGCCAGTCAGTTTCACCTCAATTCCTGGAAAGGTGATGGAGTATCTCATTTTGAGGCCATCTCTACCCACATAGAAGAGGACAAGAAGGTGATCAGTAGTAGTCAGCACAGATTCACTAAATTTACATTAGGCTTGACCAACCTGGTTGCCTTCTGCAATGAAAGGCCTGTCTAGATGGATGAGGGGAGAGCAGGGGGTATTGTTTATCTGTATTTCAGATGGGCTTTTGACACTCTCACACAGACAAACTCAGGAAGTCCTCTCTGGATTAGTGGATTGTAAGGTGCATTGGGAACTGGCTGAACAGCAGATCCTGGAGGATATGACCTGGTTGGGATCAGCAGCAGAGGGGCCAGTTGGAGGCCTGTCATTAGTGGTGCCCCGAGGGTTCTATACTGAGCCCAGTATTGTTTAACTTATTAATCAATGACTTGGATGAAGGGGCAGAGTCCTGCTCAGCAAGTTCAGTGGTGACACGAAGCTGGGAGCAGTGGGCAGTACCCCAGAGTGCTGTGAGTCCTTCACAGGAGCCTCGACAGGCTGAGATGGGCAGGGAAGAACCTCCTGGAATTCAGCAGGGGCAAGTGCAGGCTCCTGCACTGGGGAGGAACAGCTCCAGGCAGCAGCACAGGCTGGGGGTGACCTGCTGGGCAGCAGCTCTGCAGAGAAGGACCCGGGGCTGCTGCTGGACAAGAAGCTGTCCACGGGCCAGCAGTGCCCTGGGGACAAGAAGGCCAAGGGGATCCTGGGCTGCAGCAGGAACTGCACTGGCAGCAGGGCAGGGAGGTGATCCTGCCCCTCTGCTCAGCCCTGGTGAGGCCAGTCTGGAGTGCTGTGTCCAGTTCTGGGATCCTCAGCACGAGAGAGACGTGGAGCTCCTGGAGAGGGTCCGGCAGAGGGTGACAGAGATGCTGAAGGGCCTGGAGCAGCTCAGTTCTGAGGAGAGGCTGAGGGAGCTGGGCCTGTTCAGCCTGGAGAAGAGACAGAGAGGGAACCTCAGCAATGTCTGCAGGGAGGGGTCACAGGATGGACCAGGCGGTGCCGGGCAGTGGGACAAGAGGCAGCGGCAGGAACAGGCCCAGGAAATTCCACCTGAACGGGAGGAAGAACTTCCCTGTGCAGTGCCCGAGCACTGGGACGGACTGCCCAGAGAGGCTGTGGGGTCTCCCTCGCTGGGGATAGTCAGGAACCATCTGGACACCATCCTGTGCCCCGTGCTCTGCAATGGCTCTGCCTGAGCAGGGAGGCACCAGGTGACCCACGCCGGTCCCTTCCAGCCTGACCGATTCCTGGATTCTGCGATTCAGATCTAATCCAGTAAAGCAAGTAGTGTTGGATTTTGCTTTCACAAAGATGAGATGTCACAGCCAGGCATTACTGCTACCAGAGAAGAGTTGGAAGGATTGAAGAAAGAAGGAGTAAAGATAGAATTTGGGCAGAGATCCCAGATTTCTGCTTCTAGAAGATGTTGGGGATATTATCAGGAGTCCATGTTTTTTTTCTCTAAATGTTCATGTAACCTTTACTTCTACTGTAAGATAATGACATTTAAGATTTCTGTTAAGTTGAGTTTGTTTCCCTCTTTTCAAAACAGATTTTTGTTTTCCTGTTTTGTGTGTGCTTCCCCAAATTTGTATCTGACTTACTCAAAAGCCAAGGCACCTTTACAACACAACTCACAACTTAGTTCATATCCTTAAAGTTAATTATTTGGTGCAAGATCTCTCATATAATCTTTGGTACTTTCATTAAGACAGTGGTTTTTAAATGAGAAATGGTTATTCACTTTCTTATCTCAAACCTAAAAAGAATTACAGCATTTATTAGCAGTAGTCCTAATTAATGCTTTCTTGTATTTCCCAAGAAAGTAATGATTTCCATCTCTTCGTTCTCTTCCACTGAACAGAGTTGAACAGAGTTACTTCTTTTCCTCTGTGATCCTGCAGAGAGACCCCAGGAAACTTCCAAAAGCCAGAATGGAGTCCCACTGACCCTTCACTAGGCGCTGAGATCTGGCTATATCCCCACCAAGGGATAGTAAAGGTGAGCACCAGTGCCCACCACTCAGTTCTGCTGAGATGAGGGTCTGAGCTGGACTTTCAGCACAGAAGATTTCCCAAGTGTTTTGTGAAAGCTGACAATTAATACAACTAAATTGTTCTCTGCAGGGGATGTGGTGTGGCTCAGAACAAACTGATGTATAAATAAGGCATACCTACACATTCCCCAGTTCATAGGACTTTTAAAACTCAGCTGGTCAGAACATGGTGCTAACAAGGTCACAGGTTTGATCCCAGTGCAGGCATTCACTTCAGAGTGGGGCTTGATGATCCTTGTGGGTCCCTTCCAACTTGGAATATTCTGTTATTCTCCACTTTACACTAACAACTCTGTGATGAAGCACTTGGTCTGAATTGTTTCATTTCACACCTGGCTTCCTCTTTATATTAATGTTATTTTATGCATTTAAATTTCAGAGGAAGCTAAACAGAAGGTAACGTAGCAAAGCAAACCTCGCAGCCTCGTTTGTCAGTGTCACTTAAGGTGATGCTGTCTTTGCTGAGTCAGAAAGCCGCCCCTTAATTTATCTGTGCCTGCTTTTTGGAAGAAGCTTTTCTATATCACAGGGTCTAAGGCCTAAAGAAACTTTCCACTTTCCTGGCAATCCACATGCTGCAGGCTGTCACGTGTGTGTGCAGTGCTGTGGTGCTGGTGGATGTCTGCAGCAAGCCAACCACATGGCATTTGAGGGGCTCAGCTCTGTTGTGCCTGCTAACAAGCTTTTGTGCAGTGTGTGTAGGCAGCTTTAATTGCTTCTGCTCAAAGCTGGGCAAAGCAAAACTATTTCCTTTCAAGGTCATCTCTAGGATGCTGCTGAGTTTCTAGGTCTGATGCTAGCTAAGATTTGTTCAAAGAAAAGATCTGTTTAACTTCATCCAGCCTTTTTTTGGCTGCCAATAAGCTTTGGTAGAAAATAGGGAACCAGAAAATAGTCTTGTTGGAAGATACCTCTGCCCTTAGTTATGCTGGGAACAAGAGGCTGGCTTTTCTGGGAAGGCAGCAGCCTGTGTTAGTAAAATCAGGAACACTTGTCTGAGATTTAAGTCACTTCCCACCAAAGGTCACTTCTACACAGTTATTCACTTAGTGGTATCAATAGCCAAAATAGAGGTGGATTTGAGCCAGATGCTAAGAACTATCCCCTGCTCATGTGGTTTACTGACTGCAGTAGAGAGCCTGTTGATTTACAGGAGTGTAGTTAAAAGGAGATCCAGGACTTAATGAGGTGATTTAAAGCAAGAAGTTATATACTAGAGTCTCATGAGTTGAAGGTGAGGGTGCAGCCTCCAGGCAACTGAGAATAGGTGAATAGTTGAAATAAGTTCTGGAATCAATGGCTTAATAAGGCACTTGCTCATGGTAGGCTGGTCAGGCTCCAGATGGTCCCAGATGGAGTGCTTTACTGGAGACCAGCCCCTTTGGACAGTCAAGGAAGTCACAGCATCTGACCCCCACCACACCTTTTCTTGTTTTAATGGTGTTTTGACAATCCAGGTAATATCAGCAGACAGCTATCCCCACCCTGACTTTCAGGGGAATGGAAGGATGCTGTCGGCATAAAAATTCTGTGGGAAAGGGTGGCAGTTGTTGCTTACCTGGGCTGGTAAACTGTTAAATGCTGAACTTGGACTGGGCATCTCAATGTGGGACTGTTTATTTTGAATGGAAATAAGCAAAGAAAACTATATGTATGATTTCCAACCAGACCTTGTTAGTCCAGCAACATTATTCATGTTCACTTCTGTTCTGTTGCTTTACAGTCAATAAAATGGGGTGTTGTGCATTTTTAGTGTAAGCTACGGTCATTGCTCCTAATAATTTGCCCTTTAGACAGGCGGTCTTTCAAATAATCCAAATTACTTGAATGCTAAATATCTCCCAGAAGAGGGCCAGACCACTCAGGAATATTGGGAATTGTGTCTACACTTTGCAAGTGCTTTATTAGTTACCACTTGCAATCCCTCAGAAGTCCATGGATCCTTGGGATTGGATGGCAAACCACTGCCCCAGATAGAAAAGATGAAGGAAGTTGCTTGTGTAACCCAGCTGGGGAGAAGCAAAGCTCTTGGAATAATATTGTCTATTAAGAAAACTGAACCTTATGCAGTTTGTCAAATGGTCACCTTTTGTTATGGTGATTTCCAAACAAAGTTGCTTTGCAGGTCAGAATTTTATGCTGAACTTTCAGATGTGGTTATTTTTGCTTATTTAAATGAGATTAAATTATTTCTTAGCTCCCTTCTGTCATGTTATGGATGGGTACTGTAAACAGTACTAATGAGGCCATATCTGTTATCTTGTAGTGCATACAATTAATTACCAAGTAAAATTAATATAGGCTGAATTTCAATGTTTAAAAAAGTGGATGGGATTTAATCAAAAATGGCATGGGGGTAGCTACAAGAACTTCACTTTTTTTAATATATTCAGGTTTGTAAACAGGCTGTAGGTAAACCTTTTTGGTAGAGCGACTGAATTTTCCTAAGAAAGTATGTTCTTTGATGTTTGATCTTTGCATGCTTTCAAACCTAATCAACAAGAAGATTTAATCAGTGAAACAGATAGCAGCTAACAAGCTCTGAGAGATGTTCATGTGTTAGAAAAACAAATTACTTGTGGGTAGAATTGCCTCGTTAAGATTTAGGGCTGGACATGCTTCAATGATCTGACCCAGGGGGAGGTTAACTAGGCTGGGGAAGAAGCATGCACCACTGACAGTGGACACAAAGAATGCAAAATTTATGGGCCCCAAGGACATTTATCAGAACTCCCAGGATAAGCAACTGTGCTGAATCAGCTCTGCTTGGATAGAAGGCAATTCTTACAGGGGCAGATCAGAACCACCAATTCACAGACCACTGACCTGAGAAACCCAGCTCAGAAGAAGAGAAAGCCTGAGCATGGGGACCAATTAGCATGAGAAGTGAGAGAGTCATTAAGATAAAATCCTAATTAACAAGAGAACTTTGTAACTTGTAGCCTAAACCCTTTGTTTGCTAAAATGTATAAATAGTAAAAAGTTTTGATAGCTGGTGTGCTTGATTTGTGGAATACCACAGGGTATCCACACCTGCACTAGTCTGAAATATATAATCTATGTCTCTCTCTTCTGTGTAATTATTGGCTTATTGCACACCAGGTAATGAATCGGAATTTTGTGGACAACACAGGAGGACAGGCTGTGGAGGTATTTAATTTTTGTTATTTTATTTCATAATGACTGATTGATCAAACACAGGTTTGTTCGAGAAACTTTTTTTCTTCTTGGTTTGGATCCTAAATTTACTCCTACAGTGCTTTAGAAATATATTGTATAGAGGAAAACCAATGGAAATACCTTGGCAACACATTTATTATCAAGAAATAGGTCACTGTTATATGTTTTACCAATCTTCCTGTGTAATGAATGTCATATTTCCTGAAAACTAAATATAGCAATGTGCACTGAATGTTAATGTGTAGATTTCTCTAAGTAGAAGTGTTATAGACAGATGTTCAGAGAGTCTCCAGGGGTTCTGTAAGGATTTTAAAGATAAGCTATTGAATACATGTAAAATATTGCAGACCAGTTAAGGAAAGTGGCCAGAATTAGTCAGTGTGTCTCGTGTTTTTGTAAATTCTTTAAAGGATAAAGAGTCAGAAATGTTTAAATTGGAAGTGTCTTGCCTGGGCTAGTGTGGAATATGCCACTCAGGGTAGCATTAATAACTTAATTATCCCTGTTTGTTTTACTAAAAATGCTCTCATTGAGGATTTGTTTTGATGCTTCCTGTTTCATGGGTTTGCAGGAATGACCAAGATATTATTAGTTCAGACCCAGAATGAGGATGCTGAGGGAAGGCAATTCTGCCACAGCTTGAGATATAGTGGCATGAAGCCTAACACTGAAATATTGTAGGCTTTGCCTGATTTTGCACCCTCTGATGTGTGGTATAATTTGTCGGAAGGCAGAACCTAGGCATCTGCTAAATCTACATGTAGTTGACTAGAAACAAGCTGGAAGATCTTTCATGAGCCTGATCACACTGCAGAGACAGTGCTGTCAGCATTGTACTCGTATGTGTGTGACAGGTTTGTGACCTTGTGCTGGTGAGGAAACTCAGATCCACAATGTTTTCAAAAACTTGCTGTTTATCACCCAGCCAGGCCTGGCTAAAATGTCTCTTCTCTGCCTGCCCCCAGACAGGAATAAATAAAAGTAAATTCAGACACATNCAGGCTCAACACTTTTTTTCATTTTTGGGGAAGAAGGAGGGTGGGTAAACAACTGGTCCTGTTATATTGGCAGCACAGGGAAAGATGGAAAGTCCTATCCCTTGGCAGTACCAGGAGAAATTGGGACAGCCCTTCCTCCTGACCTCTAGGAAGCAGAGCAGTGTAGTGCCATGGGAAGGACAGGCCAGTGGCTGGGCTTTGGGGACCGAGGAAACTGCAAATTACTCAGAAATGATCCACCAAAGACTGTGGCAAATAAGCTGCTTCTGCAGGCAGAAAGCCCAAAATCTGCCATAGCCCACACTCCTTTTATGGTTGTTGTTTTATTTTTGTTGGCTTGGTTTTAGTGTTGGTTGGGTTTTTTCCCCTCGCATTGCTGAAATTCATCTAGTGCCCAGGTGTTTGCTGGCAGAGGTACACAGATCCACTGCGGACACAGGCTCAGGAATGACCAAGGTGCAACACCAAATGTGTGGATCAAGGCAAAGGCTGTGCAGAGCAGCCCCTGCCCCTCTGCAATGAGCACAGGAGCAGCGAGGGCAGGCTGCAGGCAAGGCAGGGCAGTGGTGCATGGGGAGCTCTCTGGCTGCTCAGCTGGACTAATGAGCCAGTCCTGTTAGTTCCCTCTTCAGAAAGCTCACACTGGCAGAATGAGCTCTGGAGGAAAAGGGGGACAGCGATTTGAAGTGTCCTAAGAGACTTTTAAAAGCACAAGTTGTGTTTGAGCAGGGAAAGCTGCAAATGTTTTGATGTTAATTGAAGGATGTTTCAGCCTGATTTAATTTGTTCATTGCCCTGCTGACAAATTATGTAGCTCTGTGATATGGTGGGTGCCTTTATGCACTTTATCCTAATTATTGATAAGTAAGTGTGAGCAGTAACAGTGCCTAGCCCTTAATGGGGAGAGGGAGGGGTTGGGGAAGGAAAAGAAGCAGTTTTAATCATCAGGACTTCTTTGACTGTGACTGGTGGTGAGAAGATCATGTCATTTTAGGGCTGGGAAAGCAGACATCTTAGAGGATTTATCCTGTCCAAGGCCTGAGACTAAGACCCCTCCCTGTCTATAACCTTCATTGACAACTCATCAATTCTGTGAAAAAAAAAACAACCACAGAGCTCTCATGAAGTTGGGCCATTTGGGGAAATTTTGCCTGTGAAGCAGGGATCCTTGTATGAGTCTTATCTGTGGTGGCTTGATATGGGCTGTGTGCCATGTGCCCACGAAAGCCACTCTATCCCTCCCTTCCTCAGCTGAACAGGGGAGAGAAAATTCAATGAAAGGCTCATGAGTTGAGATAAGGGCAGGAAGAGATAATTCACCGGTTACTGTCATGGGCGAAACAGTCTCAACTTGGGGAAATTAGTTTAATTTGCTACCAATCAAAATCAGAGTCAGATAATGAGAAGTAAAACAAATCCTAAAAATACCAACCCTCCCTCCTTCCCAGGCTTAACTTAATTTCTGATTCTCTGCCTCCTCCCTGCCAGCATCACGGGAAGATGGGGAATGAACAGTCAGTTCATTAAATGTTTCTGCCACTGCTTCCTCCTCAGGGAGAGAAGTCCTTCCCCTACTCCAGTGTGGGGTCACTCCCACGGAATACTGTCCTCCACCAATTTCTCCAACATGAGTCCTTCCCATGGGCTACAGTTGGTCACAAATTGCTCCAGTGAGGGTCCCTTCCATGGGGGCATTCCTTCAGGTTGTAAAAAACTGGGTATTTTTGGTGGTAGCAGAGCAGGGAGAAGAAGACAACATGGGCTAAGTCCATGTCTTCAGTGAGAGGCTTGGAAATCATGTTGTGAAATTTAGGAACAGCCAAGATCTCTTCTCTGAGGAATGCTTGTCCCTGTCTCAGGTCTCTGCTCACTTCTGTGCAGGTGTTTAGCCTGGGAAGGATTTGGTGTTGTGGTGTGGTACTTCTGCTCAGAATGTGGTACATAATCTGTGTTGTAATTTGGTTTCCAGTTCTGGCTGCTCCTTTCCCGAGTCAGTTTTTTGGCAAGTGGAGCAGTTGCACGTTCTGTTTCCGGAGTGATTTAGTATGAACAGAGTTTAAAAAAATCCCAAAGGTGCTAATGTTAGGCAGTTGCATATTCTTCATCCAAAACTATCCTTCTGGGCAGTCTTCCAGGATCTAGATAATTTCTTAAGGAGAATTTTGGTGCTTCACAGTGCACTGTGTGAGCCTATCAGGTAGCAGAATACATAATACTCATTCCAGCCACTGGACACTATGGTGAAAAGGACTACTGATTTTTATTTTTTTTTAAATATATCTTTGGTTATTAAAAACATAACAGTTATTGCAAGATCAAATGCTGGAAGTAGATCGGATCTTGTACTTCACTGAATTACAAAATTAAGCTACTGCTCTAACAGTCTCCCAATTTTCGGGATGGGATGGAAAATGTTTTGCAAACTGGAAGGGTTATGAAAGTGAAGATAGTGGGGTTTCCAATCTAATTCTGAAAAAAGGGTAAATAATGAAAGGGAAACAGAAATGGATGCTGTTGAATTTGTACATAAGAATTAGCGAGGCTTGTCCCCTTTCTCAAATGTGCTGCAATTGCATAAAATAGTTGAAGATGAAAAATGAGGTTTTCAGCTAGGATCCAAGTGCCCTATCACATTGTGACAATTAAAAATGGGTAAATAAACTTCTTATGAAATATGAAAGTGCAATTTAACAAAAAACAGGAATGCTCTGAAAAATGCCCTGAAGCTTCTGATGAATGAATGGCTAGGGTTTTTTTAAATTGTATTGTTACTATTCACCACAGTAGGATGTATATATAGGTTTCTGAAGCTTCCTCTGGACCCACTTGAGCAGGTCTGTGCCTTTTTTTATGCCAGGGTCTCCAGAGTTGGATGCAGCAATCCATTCTGGGATCTCACCAGAGCAGTGGGGCAGGATCACCCCCAATAGCCATGGGTACGTGCCTGCTGTGGGGTGTTTGTCCTCTCAACAGGCAACCCAGGCCAGACCTGTTTGAGAGGGTGTTTGGTAACCTCTCTTAAAAACCCCCATCTTTGAGTTTTTTGTGCGTTTTAGCTCTGCCTCTGGAAGCTAAGTATGATACAGCAGTTCTTGTTTCCATGTCATGCCTGCACAGCTGTCACTTCGAGCGTGCTTGGCAGGGTGACGAGATTGATGGCGAGGAGACGTGTGAGCGAGTCCTTCACTGCTCTCCCAGCCTGAATAAATGCACTGGGCGTGCTGGAGCTGGCACTCTGCAGCAGGACTGCTGAATCAGGCACCCACGGTACCCCTGCCAGGACATTGCTAGAAGCAAGCCTTGTGTTCTCCTGCAGTGGTGCAGAGGGACTTTGAGGTTTAACAGGATAATATTAACTAGCAGAGCTCCCCAGCTTTAGCAGTACTGTCGTTTCCTCTTGGAATAAGGCTTGCATGGTGATTACTTCTGTCTGATTTTTCTTCCACTCCCAGTAATTCCTGACCCTAGCTGACAAACTTGATTGATCTAAGGAATGAGCAGTGTTCTCAGAGTTTGAATTTCCTACAAATACTGGGGAAATTGTTGGTCAAAGGAACAGTCCTGATTGACTCAGAAGTTTGGTGCCTCAGCTTGCAATTGACTGAAATAGGCATCCAGGCAAGCTGAAAGGAGAGATTAACAGCAAACATTTTGTGAAACATAGAGAGAATTTGTGAGTATTGCAGTGGGGAAAAGAGAATTTGTGGATATTGCAGTGGGGAAAAGTAGAAAGGAAAAAGTTCAAGAATGCAAATATGCTGAGAGAAATACCACTAATTGGCAAACTGGCTTGTTAAGGAACCAGAACAGGGAGGAGAATTCCCTATAAAAATCTGCACCTTTCCTGTTGGTTCATTATGCAAGTACCTTCTAGTCCTATGTGGAAGTGTGTAATCAGCCTCTATCTTGTTCTCTCTTCACATGTCCACTGCCACCAGAGATGAGACAAACACAACAGAAAGTGGGCCCTGCAGATGAGTGACCCTGTGCTCGCAGTTCTGTTCTGGCTGTCCTTGTTGTTTCACAGCACATCCAAATTCTGCTAAAATGGAACTTGTGCTGGGGGAGCATTCCCTGGGAGAAGGATGAAGAGGTGGTTTGGCACCTGTCAAAACTGGCAAAACCCTGCTAGGGCAAAGGTGCTGGTGACGTTTCACATGTGTGAGGAGGCTGAATGGAATCTGTCAGGCACAGTTTATCAGCAGTGAGACAGAGCTTGGATCCACATGGCCACAGGGCTGATACAAGCTCCACAGAAGATATCCCCCACCCTCTTTTGGGGGTTCTTTCCCAGCAGGAGAGATCCTGTTTGGAATACACTGAAGGGCTTATGGAGATGTGCCTGGGTCACCATAGAATGAAAAGCCACACAGCAAGTGGGAGGCTTGTGGCTGGAAATGCAAAATTATGCATGAGCTGTGCAAACCCTGGTCACTTCTGTTGCTTTGTTGTTGTGGGATGCATCAGGATTTTGCCAGCCTGTGGCCACAGTAGGGTAGAAGGATGACTCATGCCTAAAGCATGATCTCGTTTTGAATTAAAAATTTAAGTCACAGATGGACCTTTAGATTTTTTTTCTTAAACAAATCTGTTTCAAAAGTCTTACTGAAGGAAGACTGGTTGAGAGATACCCCAAGCTACTCTGTGGCTATTAATATTGACTGTGATTCTTTCAATCTTCCAAGTGAGGAAAAAGACATACCTCTCCTAGTTTAACAAGACCTGTGTCTAAAATCTCCTGGACAGCTTCTAGCAACTTCAATCTTAGGCTCTCATCTCAGAGTACATGGAGTACATCAACATTTGGGTTCTGATTTGATGGTCTTGGGTGTTTCATGAAGAAATATCAAGAGCTGAGTAAGGCAGCTCTTTTTCTGACCAAACACTGTTACAATTTGATTAATGTATTGGATATGTATTATAGGGAGAAAATGCAGAGAAATTATGATACTTCAAATTAGTAAGATTTAGGCAAGTAAAATTAGGCAAGACTAACATCAAAGCTATGCAAATTCAGGTTGGGTGCTGAACATGCATCTTCTGTACTGAGTAACTGTCAGTAAGAAAGGGTCCTCCAAGCTCCTTCATCTCCTGATCCCTTCAAATTGTTACAACTGTAAAGCTTCCTTCTGGCAGGTTATTTATTTTAGCACAGGCAGAGTTGGGTGGTGACCTGGGGTTGGTTATAGAAAAGGGAAAACTTGATGATCTCCTGGTCTGTGCTGAAATGAAATCCTATGCCTAAAGTGAGACGTTTTCTTCAAGTTTTGTTTGCAAGTAAAAAAGCTTTAGTATTAATTAGCCTTAATTCCCCCCCCCCCGTACTTTCCTTCTAATACTTTCATGAAAGATTAATCTCTGTTTTTATGAACAATATTAAAATAGGCCTGTCAGCATCTACCATGAACAACCATCTTTTAAAATTGAATCTACAGAGAACTAAAATTTTCCATCCATTTCCTTAGGAAACAGAAGGAACAAACAAAGAGCTGTAGCCACACTGACCACTGGAAACATTCAACTGCAAGACCCATCCCGCAGCTGCTGTTCTGCTTTCTGCCCAGGGGATTGTTAGACTCTGAGTGTACATATTGCAGTGCTGCTGTGCATCCTGGAGGCACCAAACTTTGCAGCAGGTGAAAAGGAAAGCAAACCAGTGGAGTGCATCTTCCTGCATCTAAAAATCACAGGTAGTGAGGCCCATTAGAACTGCAATTATGATGGGTGTTGCTGAGCAGTAGATAATATATGGGATGTGCTGGAACTTACTGGAAAGCTTTGAAAAATATCTGAATTCTCTCTGGTGATTTGAACCAGTCTGAGTCCTGAGAGCTTGCAGGGATGAGTGCAACTGCTTGTTTGGGGTCTGTTACACACATACTCCATTTGAATTGCAAACCCCAAAGCACTGCTGATTATTCACACTCCCAGCATGGATGCTTTTGCTTTGGGGCTTTTGCTTTCATTTAAATGAAATGCCATTTTGAGAAATTGAGGGGAGGGGAGTATTAAATGTCTCTCTAAGACATCAATCACTTGGGGCCTATTGCTGCCAGAGTGTGTGGGTGTGGTATATGACTATTGACTGGGGTTTCTAAATGCATTTGTCCCCAGGTAATCATCACTATATGCTTGCTCTTAAGGCTATTTTTCCATAAGGTCCTTAATGCTTAGACTGACTTTTGAACAAAACAGCTCTGAATGACTGTGGGTTTCTACCAGAGCCCTGGAACCCAATTTGGAAGTTGTAACTGGTGTCTTCCTTCTTTTTCTTTCTTGGGGTGGGCTGGGAAAGCAGGGCATGCTGGGTTAGGCAGGAGACTTTTTGCATGTGTGAGCTTCTCACTCTGGATGATTTCCTAGTAAACTTTCTTCAGCTCAAAGCTATTTCTTTGGGAAACTAAATTTACATTGGTGCCTCAAAGCAATGAACTCGGGCTGACTCCTTCAACCAGTCTGCACCTTTGATAGGGAGAATTACATGCAGTGCTTAGGAGTGAGGTGTTGTTCTCAAAATAGGGCTAAGATTGTGCTGTCAGGGGTGCAAGACACTTTCTGATTTCACACAGTGGCAGTGCAGCAAGAAGTTGTTGTTCTGTTGGTTGTTTTTTGTTTGGTTTTTTTTGTTGTTGTTGGTGGTGGTGGTGGTTTGTTTGGTCGTTTGGTTTTTGGGGGTTTTTGTTAGTTTGTTGTTTTTTGTTCTTTTTTTTTTTTTTTTTTTTTTTTTTTTTTTTTTTACAGAAGGGTGAGTTTTTCCTTTTTTTNNNTGGTGTTTTTTTTTTTTTTTTTTTTTTTTTTTTTTTTTTTTTGTTATTAATGCACAGAGAGTGCAGTTATCCATTGCTTACAATAATTCTCTTGAATTTACCTGCTCCCTAGGTCATCTATTGGAGGTGGAATGCTTGGAAAGCAAGCTAGTATCTCCCCTGAAAGTTCATATAGCCATTGGTAGCCTGGATAACACCTCTTGCCATGCATTTAAAAAAAAAGAAAAGAGTGATGGTTTGTAAAGCATCTGTTGTGGAGGAGAGAGAAATCCCAAAGCTCCTGGCAATCCACTGCTGCAGGGAAGTACCTTGGCATTGTCTGAGCACATCCCATGTGCTGCTCTCTCTTCAGGTGCTGTCTCCCACGTACCTCAATTCTTTGTTCTTTGTGTGATAAAAGATAAGATCATCTTCTCAGATGCCCTTAGAACCCTTGGTTTCCTTTCTTGCTGCTCTGCTGCTTGTCATTCTGCTCTCGTTGCTCCTCTGGTATCCAGTATAGAGAATACCTCTGTTTCTTCTTTTCCATGTCCTTTCACTGCTTCTCTTTTACTCTCCTTCTTACACTTCTGTCTGAGTCTGTTGGGGAAGATCCGCCTAGACCTGTCCTGTACCACCACCCCCACACACACACACACACCTCCTCTCTCTCCCTCTCTCAACCTGTCCTGTATACTTCTTCCAAAAAAAATTGACTTTGGTCTGTGGCTCTTTTGCTTGCCTGTATTGAAGAAGGAATCAACAGTTTGGAGGAGTCTGTGTGTTTTGCTCCATGCCAGGTATTAATGGAGTATTTAGTGAGTGTTGGAGAGGTGAGATGAAGTTCAGCAATCTCTTTTGAGGCTGCTTGAGCTCTCTAAATCACGTACAATGTGTGAACCAAAATGCTGTCTCCAGGCTGGTTTCACCCTAAAAATTACAAAGATGTATATGTGAGCCCAAAAGAGAGAGGAGTAGGGTGTAGTTACAACCCAAATCCATGTAAGCAGGCAATAAATACCTTTCAGAGAACTGGGGTGTATGGTTCAGGGAGCTTATGGTGGCTGATGGCCATCTCTAGGATAGATATCAGCTCTAGTGCAGCTTAATCTGCAATGTGTTGTGCGTCTTAGGTTCCCCCAATAGAGAGAAACACGCAGGATGCCCCTACAATCTCACAGGCCCAGGCTTTAAATTCTCTGGGTTTGGAACTGCTTCTCTGGACTGATTAGTGCTCAGCAGGATGGAGCTCTGTGTTCCCTCTTGCCTGGTTAAATTTGGCTCCTAAGTCTTTGCCACTCAGTTCTTGGTTGAGTTGAGATCTTTCACACTTCCTCAGCTGGATACAACTCTTCTCTCCTCCTCACGGACATTTTAGCATTGCAAATAACCCATCTTATCATGGGCTACAGAATGCAAAAGCTTTCAGAGAAACCTCACCAAACAAATTAGTGGCAATTGTAAATTAGAGTAATTACACACTTCATGGCTGGAGAGACCAGCTGAACTCTTGGCACAGCCTGTGTGAAAATATTAAGCTACCTAAAATCCTGGGCAGCTGCAGAATGATGTGAAAACACGCTTTTATCACCCTGTTGATGTGTCAGTTCTGGTATTAACTAGGACAGTGTAGAGCAGTATTTTGCCACCTCCTGCTCCCGTTATTCATCTTTACTATGAAATCTCAGTATTCTCTTTTGAAAGAAGCTGCAACTCACCACCTTGATAAAGATAATCTTTATTTTGCTGTGCGGTACTACAGCCCTCTCAAGAGAAATTGCATCTAAGAGGAAAATTGAAACCAGCGCATGTACAAGAGACCATATTACTGGAGTTCTATTTTAGCTATTGATTTTTCATGGTTTCTTTTTACCCAGAAATTAATATGTAAAAAAAACTCAAAAAAAAAAAAAAAAACCAAAAACCAACAACAACAAAAAAAAACCCAACAAAAAATAGCAACAGCAAAAGACCAAAAAACAAACCAAAACAGAAAGAGAAACAAAAATGTGAGTTTTGCTGGGAGAAATTCTATCTTTGCTTGTTTGCTCAGAGGAAAGGAGTATTTTTCTTTCAGACCCATTTCGTGTTTGTCTTTGATACCAAAAGAAAGAATAACTTTAAGAAGTGTGAACATATTGCTGTTGGGGGTGAGGTTGGTCTTTTTGGTTGTTTTGTTTTTAATTGCTGTTGTTCCTTCATTGAAAGGACAACATGCACAGTAAAATACCTACTTGATAGTGTACACTTGTCCTTCTAAAATAAGTCTAGAGGGTGACAAGAACCAAAATTAAAACCTGTAGGCTGGGATAAGAACAGTTTAATAATTTAAGACTAATTGAAATATCATGTTAGATGATGATGATGATGATGATCACAACAACAAA
>VWZN01017931.1:588995-639754 GCA_013396955.1 Regulus satrapa | reverse complement strand
AAATGTGGTTTTTTAATTTTACTGTGTTTTTTTTTTTTTTTTTTTTTTTTTTTTAAATTAATATCAGTGTTGTGTATTTCTCCTGTGGCGCTTCATCTCAGTACCCACATGGCAATTTTACAGATTTCTCTTGGTGGTGTTTTTTACCATTATAAGGTGAAGTACCTGGCTATCTCTGCCCTTATTCCCTTCTGCTCCTAGAGACCCCAAAATTAGGAGCAGCTTCTTGATTCCTGAGAGGATTTTACAGTGAGGGTGGTTGTGACAGACATCATAACAAGGTGAAACAGCCAGAAACTGTTTCTGGAAACTCAGATTTGACAGCAAGCAAAAGTCCTGCCCCTCTGTACCCCTCTGGGTACAGCCACCC
Organism: Regulus satrapa; assembly: GCA_013396955.1. Classification (NCBI taxonomy): domain Eukaryota; kingdom Metazoa; phylum Chordata; class Aves; order Passeriformes; family Regulidae; genus Regulus; species Regulus satrapa. The sequence continues at coordinate 639,384 of VWZN01017931.1, read as the reverse complement.
AGAGGTACAAAGGCTGTCTACCCCTGGATGTTCCCAAAGTCCCTTCCCAGCAGAGTGTGCGATGCTGTCAGTAGGATGGCATAAGGCAATGCAGGACCAGGCAGTGTGTTTTGTTTTGCAGCCATGGAAACACAGCTGTTGATGGCAAAATTGTTGTAGTCTGATAGCAGCTCATGCCCATCCCAGCTTGCTTCCAGGCTCTGGCAAAGAAAATGGAGGTGGAAGGCAAACTTTGGGATGTGCAATGGGGAGTGAAGCACCATGTGTGCCACCCAAGCAAGGCACTGAGGTAGTCAGCCCTTTGTCAATCATAACTGAGTGCAGCAGCTGAAGGAAGCTGCAAATCTGGGCTGTCTCGAGCACAGAGGACAGGTGCTAGCAGCTGAAGTCGTCTATCTTTTCTGCAAATGACCCAAGGAAGTCAAATCAGAGCAGCATTAGCCATTCAAACCAATCCCAAATCTAGTTGCTGTTTGAGAGTTATTTCCAGTTGCTTGATGGGTAGCAGAAAATTAGCATTCCACAAGGTTAATGGTCTCTGCTGCTCCCTGAGCTGTCAGTCAGTTTCCTCATTAATCCCTGGAAAATATCTTTGGCTGCAGTATGTGGAGTGAATCTTAGATCTCTCTTGGACACAGGTGTGAGAGTGACAAACTGAGACAAGCCTAACAGCAGTTCCTTCTGCAGGGTCAGAAATGCATGCTGTCCTTCCCAGAGAAATCCAGCTCCACTCACTCCATGGACCTCAGAGCAGTTTGAGATCACAGATGGGACCATCGAGGGCACTACAGTCACTGCTCTGTGTTGTCAAACCCATTCAGAGAAAGCAGGAAAGTTGTGCCCATGCATCAAGGAAGAGGAAATTCAGGAGCTCCAGCATCTCTTTGTCTTTTTTTATCCATAGATATCTTTTGCCCCATGGTTTAAAGGAATAAAATGCATCAAGACCTTTCTGATCACCTGGCTTCTGGGTAAGACTGCAGGGTTGCAGTGGCACTCATGGGTTGGTGTTTGCAAAGAGGGGTGGTTTGTGTGGAGTCAAGATTGCTTCAGAATGCCCTGCTTCCATATTTTCCAAAGGATCTGGCAACCCCAGAAGAAATCACATGGGCAGAAACACCCCTGTGAGCAGGACTTCTCTGGGGCAGAGCAGGACTCCATCCTCTGCATTCCCATTTGCTTTTTCCTGCCGCACTGAGGGATTTTGGAGCAGCAGTGCCCCACATTTCAAAACCATGAAGTGCACTACCTTTTTAACTACCTCTCCCTAGGTGGGTACAGTGACCAGATGAGGCAAATAACATTTTACTCTGCTCTGATAAATACAAAATGAAAAACAGGCTAAAATACAAAGGCCAAGCTGATGGCCAAGGTTAAGCCTAGGATTTCAAGCAGCTTGCAGATACTGCAAGTAAATAACCTGTTCTCCCATTGCTCATCCTTCTCTGCAATCTTGGTCTTGTTTTCATCTTGCTTGGTTTCCAGAATTATTACAACACGTGGGACATTAAAGCTGAGCTTGAAAGTGGTGCACTTCAGAGGACTTTCTAGGATTTGCATAACATGAGGGTAAATCTTTGAAATGGAATTTTGCTTATTTCCATATTACAGGAGCTGTTTTCCCCAGCCTTTTAAGTGAAATTGCAGGATTCCAGTGTGAATTGTTTAATAACTTGTTGAAAGGAAAAACTTTCTCTTTCCTAACAGTCTACTGGATTTGCAACAGCATGAAGGAGTGCATTCCAAAGTGTGTAGTTTAGGGAAATAGGGAATCTACTTCCACCCCCTGGCACCTGCTGCTTTGGACTGGTGAGACTGGAGGGGAACCCCCTTAGGAAATCAAGCTCCTCCAAAAAGCCAGGCTCGTACTTTTCTATTGGCTTTCTGGTTTCCTTTTATTCGACCCAAATTTAGATTTATATTTAAAAAAAAAAAAAAAAAAAAAAAGAGCTTGGGGTTTGGTGTAATTTGCAACTAATTGGATCTTCTCAAATGCCAAGTGAAGAAACAAAGGGTCAGAAAATGAGCTTTGTTTCATGTGTAATGACAAGAACAGTCGTGGGATAACACAGCCCTTTCCTGCTCCAAATTATTACTTACTCCTGTTATAGCATAAATCTTCTGCAGCCTTCACTAGCAATTAATTTGGCACACTTTTAATTATATGAACTGACATATGATTAATTAAAAGAGGGTAGCTGACCCCAGCTATTGTGGGTCACAAGTTCTGCGTATTCCTTCTGTGCACATGGCTTGTCTGTCTGTCTGACAGCTATTTGTCATGCCTTTGGGTGGCAAGGCAGCACAGAGGTGCCTCACAGAGCTGGAAATACTGGCAGGGATCACTGCACCACGGTCGCCACCCCTGCCCCACAAAGCTGCCGCTCTCCCAACAAGTTCTGAGCCTTGAGCAAAGAGGGCAGCACCCGGGCTTTGCTGTCAGGATATTTAGGGAAGCTGCTTCCTTCTCAGGGGTGTGCTCATGCAGACAGATTTCCATCTTCTCCTGGTGCTGTGCCTGCTCTGCACATTTGGGAGCCTGCAGCCCGTGGGGAGGCTGCTGCCTGCCCTGCAGGCTGGCACAGAGAGGGGCTGGCTCTGCTGCCCCGCTGCCTGCCAAGAGCCACGGTGAGAACAAGAAAGTTCTTGAGCAGACAAGAACCTCAGGTTTCCAGGAAGATAAGAAACAGCTGTGATTTTTTTCCCCCCACAGGGTTCCATTAGAACACAAAACAGTGGAGGACTTGTGCTCGGTGGTGGATTACTGTGGTTTCTGTACAAAAAGCTTTGTCCAGGCTTTTTTTTTCCCTCAGCCAGTAAAGCAGCTGGATGTGGGCTTGTGTCATGCGAGTTATCTGTCCTTAGAGGTTGCCAAGGCAAAGGCACAACCAGCCTGGAGCAGGGGATTAGAGAGTGGAGACCTGCAGAAGCCTCCCCCCACCAGCACATCTGTAATTGCTATTGAACCAGCTGCTTCAGTGCCAGTTTTTGCACTTGAATTAATTGAAACTTAGCTCCTCTCAGCATTGGCTCCTTGCAGCATCCAAGGGCTGGGACTCCTCTTATCCAGCTCAGTGCAGGCTCATGGGAAAGGAGAAAGGTTCCAGGAGGAAGAGGAGAAAAAGGGGGGGAAAATCACAAGGGGATGCAACAGCTGGGAGGTTTATTGCTCAAGAAATTAACGAGTCTCTGGTGCTTTCAGTTTGAATGGCAGGAGAAATACCAAGCATGGATCACATGAGCTTAGGGTTGATTAAATTAAATGAAGGGATAAGTAGTGCCTACTTGGGCTGGAGAATGCAGGAGGCTGTTTGAGGAAGCTCACTTGTCTGAAGCGACCAGGAACACAAAGGCAGAAAGATTTTGGGCTGCCTTGTTGTTTTGGCATGGGATCGAGTCTAGAATGTCAGTCCCAAACAAGATTGGTTCTTACAGGGAAAGTTTATGTGAAAATCCTCACAGAAAGGATGAAGGTGAATAATCAAAGAGGATATAAAGACAGTTATCTCTCTGGGCTCATAAAACACAGGGAGGAGATGAGGTGTCCCAAAAAGGTTTTTAAATTGACCAGAAACCCGAATTTTGACTAATTGCTACTGAATTCAACGCATAATATCCCACACATGGTATGTTGTGGGCAGTTTCCTATGCCTGCCCATGAAATACAAATTTCACAGCATTCCTTGTTTTTCTCTGCTGGTACAATAAAGAAGCAGGAGCATATTTATTAATTGCTTTCCTATGCTTCTGGTCCTTGGTTTGTGGGTCCACTACTCACAGGAGGGATTAAGAGTCTCCTGTGGGCTTCTCTGGAAGGAAGTGGTTGAACTGACAGTAGCCTGTTTCCCAAATTATTGTCATTGTTGTTGCTTTAGTTAAAATGGAAATATTTCATGGAAAATATGATAGTGTTCCATCTGGCTCTGTGACTGGTGGAAAGCCAGTCACAGACTTTTTATCTGAGAAATAAAGTATTCCAAATTTTAGACAGATATATGAGAGATGGTAGCTATAAGACTCTTATCTATGTGTGTTTTTTTAAGCTAATGCTGGGATTTTTTAAAACATCTACAGGTCTAGTTAATTATAAGTTTGTGATTCTTAAATATATCCTAACTTTTGTATTATCTTGCCAATTCCCAGCTGTTTTCAGAAATATTTCTTGTGTTACAGCTGAAAAAGGCTGGCTGCTTGGAACCTCTTGACATTCAATGTATTTTGAAAAATAATGTAAAAGCATTTCAGCAGCAGATTTTCATTTTCAGCTTGGCAGTTCAAAACACAGGAGTCCAGGGTTTCTAGCAAGCTCTGCCAAAACACCACCACTCCTTTCCCTCTGACCAGTGCAGCCTTTTGAAATGAGGAGTTTAAATCAGCAAAGAGAAAAAAAAACCCCAAAAACATATGAAAAGGAAATGCAAAAGGTTTAAATGGTCCCTACAGGTTTTTTTTGTTTGTTTGTTTGTTTTTTGGGTTTTTTTTTTAATTAAGAAGAAATATTATCTCAATCTCACTTGTGGATGGATGTGTTTTAAAATTGATGCTAATCCTCAATGCAAGCCAATCTGTATCCTTGTCCAAAAGAAGGGAGGGAAGTTGATTTTTTTCCATACTTTTTGCAAAGTGGTGTGTCTATACATCCTGCATGTTGATGTACATAATAGATTAAAGCTGTTACACAAGCTTGGGGTATTATCATTTTTCCTGCACAGGAGTGCCTGAGCAAGGTGCATGGCCACTACTGCAAGCCAGTGCAAAAGCATCTGATTAGTTATTTATTTTTGGAGGCTGACACACACACCTTATAAGCATTGGTTTTTAAATACCTTACCAAGCAGATTACATGTCCAACAACAAGGAGATTTTGAAAGGATTTTTCCCTCTTGTGTAATACTTGCTCCCACGTTGAAAAAGAAAAAAAAAAAAAAAAAGTATTTTTCTAATGTACTGCTATAAATGTGAGAGCTTGTTGGCTTGTTGTTCTAGTGTTATTCATCATTGCAGGAATTGTGGCTGAAGCAGCAATTTTCCAGCTAATAAAATGGAAATCCTGCCTGCATAAGAAAACTAACAAAGCACCTGGAGAGGGCTTGTTGAAAAGATGGAAGAAACAACCATGTGGGATGAAATCTCTCAGAGTAGTCTCTGTCCAATAAGCTGCTCCACTTTGCCCAAGCTTTTCAGAGAGCTGATGGGTCTTTCAGTGTGGGACTCAGGAGTCAGGGAGATTAGCAAAAACAAGGCAGAAATTCATCCTCAGAGAGGCTCTCAGAGATGGAGGGGGATGCTGTGTTGAGTTCTGCACCTTGGGAACAGCGCACCAGGTACAATCCTGTCTGGCTGTGCCAGGGCCACACAGCCACAACACCAGGTTCCAGGGATGTGAAAAGTGAGGTGCCTGTGCCTGAGAGATGTGGCTGGCAGGCCGAGGAATGCTCGGCTTTGCCACTCAGATCCAAGTGGATGGTGACACATACACACACACAGAATCCATATGGCACAAATTAAATTGAGAGGGGAACGAGCAAAACAATTTTCCAACAAACAAGTAAATGAAGATCATGCTTTCTTCATAGATGAATATACTGATTCATATTTCTTGGATTGACAAGTGCTGGGGAGGGAGGTGCCATATTCTTCATTGCTGCTAATGTTTTATGCATTTTTTTGTTTGCTGGGGGTTTTCTTTGTTTTTTTGGGTTTTTTTATGTCATGACTTAGTTTCTTATAAAACCACAGTGGCATTTTTAATGTTTCCCCATTTGATTTTTTTTTTTTCATTTTCTGATGAATCCTGATCCAAAACTACTAAGAGATGCACTAGAAGTCTTAGGCAAGTAGAAAAGACTAAGTGAAGACCAGAAGTGGTAGAGGAACAGCCAAGGTCTGAGAAGGAGTGCAGACAGGGAAACATTGAGGTTGGGCTCTTTTCACTTATTTTTTTTCCATGTAGATACTTGCTTCTTCATTCCTTGTACTAAGTATTACCCTCCTAAAGGACAGCAAGCACAGCTTTGTGAAACCTGGATGTGAAATTTGCTGTGGGAAAAGCTTTGCCTGGATCTGCAGTGGAGATTGTGGTACTGGTTCCTGAGCAAACCCAGCACCAGGATTGGTGACTCACATGCAGGCTGGCCTTTGCTGCTGCCATACTGAAATCCCTGGTGTTTCAGCACACAGCAGTGATCCACAGGAGATGCTCAGCTTTCTGTCAGTCAGTGATCCTCACCTTGCAGCCTGACTCCTGCCATCTATCCAGTGTCCACAGAGGATTCTCTAAAGGCTCTGTCAAGTACTTAAATTTGTGCTGCAAAGAAACTTATAAATGAGTGTAGCTAAATCAATCTGACATCCATGGGTGCTCAGTGGAGTGACATCCACCTGAAATCAGAGCAGTTCTGGGTGGCCAATAGATGGTAAGGGAATCTGCATCAAGATGAGTGAGGACATTGCTGTGCTACACTTTCATCAGAGACTTGAGATTTCATGCAGTGAGAAAGAAAGACTTTGCAACAGTCAGAAGACAGAGGCATCATATCCTCCCTCAGTAACTCTGGATTGCCAGCACTGAGATCTGTCCCCATCTTTCACTCTCTGACTTTATCCCTGTCTATCCAATTGGCAAGTTTTTCTCTGACTGCAAGGCAGAACAACTCATCTAGCCAAAATCAGCATCTCTAAATTGTATCCATGATTCATTTACTGTCTCTGTGTTTCAATCCAGAAAGGCTTTGCATGAAATCCCAGAGCATGCAATGATGTATCGATGTGCTATTATGGGAACAGTCTTCAGAGGACACGTAAACCTTTTAAACAATGTTTGCCAGGACAGAACAGGCTGTGATTGGAAAGGGATTCACACCCAGAGTGTGGTCTTGCTCTTGGCCTTGAAACAGAGATAGGATCAAACTCCACAACTGGAAAACTCCATCCCACCCCACTTGTCCCAGAAGTCCTCACTGGGGACACTAGTACAGGGACCTGTGTAACAATGGGTGTAACAATGCTGTCCCTCTAATTCCTATGGACACCATTCCCTGAATGTGTGGCTGGCTCCCAGCTCTCCCATGCCTTGCTGGCAGCTCAGACCCCTGTTCCCATGGGGCTTATCCAGGTTCCCAGGTCACACAGGCTCCCAGAAGGATGCTGCTCCCAGCCCAAACGTTACTTTGCTCCTTGCAGAAGAGATTTCCACCTGCAGCTCACTGCTTGGCTCAATGATCTTTGGCAGGGCACAGTGACTAGACTAAAGGGCAGCTCGACTAAAGTCAAGGTTGTGTACATCAGTCATTGTGGTGAAGACAAAGGAGGCAGACACATGTCACTGCAGCTCTGATGGAAAGCTGGGCATGCAGAAAGACAGCAGGGCTCTGGTCCAATCATAGAAATGGGGGGGGAGAGGGAATAAATAAATGTGTTTCTGGAAGCTTTATGACATCCAGGAGATCTCTAACATCTTCTGAGATCAATCCTCCTGGTAAATTTTGAAGACCCTCTCATTTGCATGGTTTAACTTTGTTTATTAAGAGAGACAAGGTCATCCAGGGGAAGGTTTGCACAGAGCAACAGCCCACCCAATAAAAACCAAGCCAAAAACACCCAAAAATCCCCAGCATAAAAGACATGAAGGATGACTGAATGACTCTATCTTGAGCTTTTATTAACATTTCCAGTGACAGACCTTCAAGCGCTCTCTATAAATAGCAATTAGTTAAACCTTATATTTAACTGACATGACTCCAAACTGCATCAGACAATCAAGCCTTCAGGTAAGAGTGCAGCAGCCACAATCATGGCATGGATGCTTTTGAACAGAAATACTCAGCTCTTTCTGCAAATCATTGCCTCATTTCCTCCCAGCTGGCCGAGAGTGTTGCTGCTGTGATATCAACTAAGCCTGTGCACATTTCTTTTATAAACACTGCACAGCCAACAGCAGAACAGGTAGCGCTCTCAAATGATGCCATGACTGGGTTTGGGCTCCGTGGCAAGGCTATAATTGTGTGTCTCTTCAAATATCTGCTGAATAAACCAGGGAAATAGCTGAAGTAATTCTGTTTATTTTCCTTGCTATTTCCTGTCAGCTAGAGATTATCAAACCATTGCTATGTGACGGTGGCTGTGAGTGATACTTGTGATGAACATTTGATGACAGACTGCAAGGGGAGACCATACACAAGGGCTGTGAGAGCTGTGCTACCACAAAACTGAGAAATTAAGAGACCTGTGGGTTTATTATTCTTAAGTTGTGAGGAGCAGGGCCTGAGAAGTGCCTAGGAAATCCTGCTCCACATGGCCATGACCACGAAGCCTAACCAGGGACCCTTGGTACCAGCACTGATGGGATCTGCTTTCCTTTTTCCATCAGGGCTCAAGGTACACCTTCCAGGCTGGAATAGAGAAGTGGCTGGACAGGAGGTTTCTTCAATGGCACCTTTGATTGAAGGACCTGTGCCTAAAGAAGGAGTTTGAGGCATCTGAAGACAGTTAAGACTCATTAATTGTGCCCCCAGAACAGCTATTCATGGCAAAGAGGACTACATCTGCAGGGGCTAAACTGTGGCTAAAACAGTGCCTCAGCAGGGCAATGAATCACCCTGACTCATTCATGCCTGCTCAAAGCTGACCAAAACCATGGATTTATTTTTTACAGATGATTCTGAAACCACTAAACTCAGCAAGTTGTGAGTGTCACCGACTTCTGGTAAGATGAAACAATGGAACTGGGGTGGGAAGGGAGCTGGGAAAGAAGACAAGATTGTGGATTCAGCAAGATAACTTAAATACTTTTAATTTCTATCTGCAATATAGAGAAATTTTGAAGGAAAGGTCTGGCAGCATTGAAAATCTAGTGTTGAAGACATTAACACCTTTATTCTAGGGTTTGTACAGGACAGGATTTGTGAGTGTCTGTGGTCCAAGCTCACACTGAAAGCACAGTCAGCTTCAAAAGTAACTCAGGAAAGAAAGACATCTTGTATTCCAGCAGAACCAGGATAAGAATATGCTGCTTTGAGTAGAGGCAGCCTTTTCCATGAAACCACTTCATATCCCCATCAAATATGTTCTCATATAGCACAGGCAACTATTCCCACTGATTTCAGGAGGCTGGCTAGCTGCTGTCAGGTTAGAGCTGCCTGGCTGCTCTCTGGGTCTTAGCAGTGCAAATGACATGGAACATGCTGGGTATAGAAGACAGGTGGATTCTCACATTCAGGAAAGGGAAAAGTGATACCCTCCTTTCTCTTTTTTCTTCTCCCCATCTGCTGAGCAGTTCTTGGTCAAGAATTGAACATATTTTGTCTGTTGAAAGCCTTAGTGTGTTCCACACATGAGACAAAGGAGGAGGGGAGAGAGCTGTTCCTTTTCAGTCAGTTAATCTGTTACCTCTGCAAAAAGGCTATTTGAAAACCAGTTGACATCAGTTTCATCTGCAGTTGTTTTCCTGTAAGTTATCATCAGTGATCGAATATGTACAGACCCTTTTTGGTGCTTAGAATGGTTGAGGGCAGACCTAAATTTAACCTAGCCCTTTGGCTTTCTCCTTTGAGAGAAAAGCATTCCTGATATCAAAGGCCAGGATTTTAATCGATGCTACGCTGAAAAAAGCAATAAAAGAACCTTCAGGCAGAGTTGTCACCCTTGTGGGAAGGATGACAGATCATGTGCTACATGCACTGGGTGATGTGTCCCAACCCCATGCTCAGTGGACAGCACAGGCAAGCCTGAGCTCCATGGCTTACTCTTTATGATTATCATTATTATTTTTACTCTTTACAGAAAGAAGAGGGAAGCAATTCCCTCACTGTCTCCCTGCCATCATGCAGCTCTGACCTATCATGCTCTCAGCAAGGATGCCAAGACTGAAGGAGTCCTTCTGCTCATTTCCTCTCTCCTGTGCCTGTGGGTGGGCTCCCAAGAGCCGTGAGGAGGCAGCAGCTGCTCAGAGTCGCCACTGCTGTGCTCAGCATTGCAGCTGGGCATCAGAGGCTGCTCTGGAGGGGTGTACATTTAGCATCTGCATGAATCCCATGTAGTTTGAAACAGGTTTCTGCAGCCTGCTTTGATTTGTTCAACCCAAAGAGCTGACCCACAGGAGCCTTTGACCAAGGAGTGTTCTTAGTGGGCAGGTGGCTCACAGCAGATGTTGGAAGCAGCCTAGGAGACATTCAGATTTTTTTTATCCTGAAAACATCCTGCAGATCAGAACAACCTCCCCTGCTGCCCTTTTTTTCTCTCTGCTCAGCAGCAATGAGGCTGTCAGAGCTGAAGGAGCTGTTTAGGAGGGCAGCTCTGCTCTGCTCTGCTCCTGTGTGCTCAGGAGTGGGAGGAGGAAGGAGCCATGGAGGTTACCAGCATCCCTGTCCTGGGTATAGGTGCTGCAAACCTGGCAGCTAAGTATTCCCAGTCTGCTCTGAACAGCTGGATAAGGGTCCCTTGACTCCCCCACTGCTACTTAACACCAGGCAGTACTTTTCTGAAGAAGGGTAACAACCTGACTTAAAAACCAAGGTGTCACAGTTTGGTTTAGTTTAGAAGCTGGGGCATGGGTAAATTAAAGTCTCCTGAGCTGGAGTGGGCAGCAGAGCCAGGAGCAGCCACAGGCCTAGAGCCCCACTGCTCTGCACCAGGCTGTCTGTTCCCCCTGAGATATCACAGGGACAGCACAGATGCTGCTGCCTCGCTGGTGTTGGGTAGACCTGCTGCACAGACAGACAAAGGGCGCTCATTAATCCAGTGAATCTGAGAGATTCTCCACTGGGTTCCTCCTCTTCCCCTTTGGTGCATTGGTCCTGCTGCTGGCCCCACGTGTGAGCTGGAGTAAGGCTGGGCCAGTGGTTCAGATGTTGCTGTTTGAGATCCTAATTATGCCCTTGGGTACCTCTCATCACATATGTGTCCCACACATCCTTGCTGGGTGTACAAGAATGCATTTGCAGCAAATAACCATGTTAAATAATACAAGTTATTTGTAACCAGCAAATAACTTGTCCATAGACACAGAGATACATGGACAGTGCATTCTCCTGATTCCTTCTCACACCTTCTCCTCCAGGATGCAACTAACCACTTCTAACCAAGCAACAGAGCTGTGCTGTAGAACAGGCAACACTGCCCCACTGACCCCAAGTTCTGCACCTGAATAAACTGCATGAATATATGGCTGTTAGACACAGCTGTTGGGCTGAGATCAAAATCCATCAAATAAGCTGTTAAAGCAAAAACATCTTGTTCTACTCTAATATGATTCCTAAAATGCTGATATTTCTCCTGCCTTTCAAAGAGCTCATGTCCTCTGGTTTTGCACGAAAGAAATCTGCAAGTTATTTCTACCACAGGCTACAACTAGCTCTAGACTAACCTTGGCTTCTTTTAAGAAACTTTAAGCTTTAATCAGCAGAGAGTGGAACCAATCCATCTAGTGCAGACTTCTGGTAACATAATTAGTTAACTGAGGTCCTTTGTCTCCTTAAACTCAAAAATGTTGCACTTCCCAAGCCCTTAAATGGATAAAAAATTAGGTTATTTTCTGGGGTTGTTCCAGTGTTGGCATGTCAGATTTTTCAGAGAGCTTATCTTCAACACCAGCACAACCTGCCACTTAAAATGAAACAGCAGGGATATTTTATTTTCTCGTGCTTGGTCTGAAATCAGAGGTGTTCTTAATTAAATTTTTAAAATGCTCTTTTAAAAGGCTATAAAGTAATTAAAAGAATGGCAGGAGATGTGGTATATTACCACTGCCAAGTATGATTCAGACAAACTGTCACTAGAAAATGGCTCTGACAATTCATAGTCCCCCAAAATCTATTATTAAAGCTGTTTGGGCTTTTTCTTTCTTTTCTTTTTTTTTTTTTTTTTCCTTTTCCACCCTCCCCTAATCAGCCACAGTGCTAAACATAATCTCAGATCTAGCAAAACACAAATTACTGTGGACACCCCTATTGTGTTTTATTTTGTTTTCTGGCATTGGAAACTTCTTGGATATAGGAATTCTAGCCAGTGTCTCCACTCACAAAGTAGGATGATTGCTGGGCAAACATTTCTTCCAGCATGGCTGGTCTAAAGGAGTGTATGAATCTCCCCCCTTCTCTCTCTCTCCTCTTTCTGTTTCCAGTTTGCAGAATGATCCAGTAAAAGAGTTGTTCCAGCCAGTCCAACATCTCATTGCTCTCAGTCAGGTATCAGCACCATCACTCTGAGGCCTCATCCAGGTGAGAGTTCTTCAAAAACTTTTGAAAACGTGGTTTCCAAAGTCCATTTTGATGTTGTGGGGGAAAAAAATCTCATTAACACAAAAATGGAGGGGAGAAAGGAACATTTTAGCATAAGACAAAGCAAATGTACATTATTCTTTCAGTCTTTTCTTCATTTGGGAGGGTGTCCTTGCACACCTGTCCATTTAGAGCCAAGCAGGTTATTCCGCTCTGCAGACCCCTCTCATAACCTAAGCCCTGGAATTATTTTTCAGACTATGCCTGAAAAAAGCAAGTCAATTTCCATCCTTCGAACTCCTCCTACCAATTTTCTTCATTTTTGGCTGGCATCCTACTAATAAGCTCCCACTGCTGCTCTTTCATCATCTCCCAGCTCTCTCTTCAGTTAAGTTCTTGCTAATAAACTGAAAAACAAGCAGGGATTGACAGGATGTGACCCCTGCTCCATTGTTCTGCAGTGGTTTGGTTTTAATTGCTCTGTGTCACCTTTTGCTCTCTATCCCCAGGCCAGAAGTCACAGCAATTTTAATGCAGGGTGCTTTTCTTCTGCAGTGCTCAGGGATCCCCTAGCCGAGAGGATAAGGGGCTTTATTCTCTGCCAGCACCTCCAGAATCCAGTGCCTTTTTTGTGTCCTCAGCCTGCTGAGCATGTGGGCCAGCTGACCCAAGAAGGCCTCCCCTCCTGGGCTTTGTGCCTCCCATTTGGGTCTCTCTCAGGCAGCTTGCCTCCACTTTTCATCACCTTGGTGTCACAGAGATCCGTGGTTGCCTGGGCTGACCCAGGGAAAGATTCCTCGGAGCACTGAAAGCTGCTGCTTCTCTCTGGCTGCACGTGGGGATTGTCCCATGGGGAAGGGTGAGGAACAAGCTTAAGAGGGAGTTAGAGAGGGGCTTGCCCTTAAAGTAGAAAAGGCATGGAAGGGGGTGTCACAAGGGTGAGAAGAGGCATTGAGAACCCTGAGGGGAGAGAGCTGCAGGAGAGTTGCGGGCAGCAGATCAGGTGGCTGAGGGATATGAAAATCCTCCCACTGCTCAGATTTGCCTAGCAACTCTTGGCTGGCAGCATTGCTGGTGTTTTGCCATACAGATACAGCCTCCATCTGATGGGGAATGGAGAAGAAGGGGGATGTAGGGACACGTCCCAGCTCTGGGGAGATCTGTGCCCAGTACCTTGAGAAGAGGTTGCAGTGAAGGTGCTGGCTCTGTGTTTCCCCTGTCTGCTCATGATCCTGAGATGGAGTACACCACCTTCTAAGTGAGGGGTACTTCACAATCCCATGGTGCTTGGAAGTGAGTGGGATTAAATAGGAGCCCAGCTTTATGTCCTGACAGAGTCCCTCACCACTGTGTACACAGGGACGTGGCAGTGCCATCTGCATATTCTCTAATTAGAAACACCAACAGCGAAAACTGCTTGACATAGATAAGTCTTGGTAGAAATTAACTCTTTTAGCCTTTTTTTTATCTCTGGTCACAGCAAAATTAAAATCCAGTTTTTGACCTACTTGTGAATCTTCAGCTCTTCTGAGAGAGTGTCAAATATATAAGACCCCCTGTGAGTCTTCTATTCCAACACAATGGCACAAATCCTCCAGTTTTTGTGCCTCATGAGTAACAGGTTATGTTGTTAAAGTCATACAAGGTCCTCTGAGGGACTGAATTGTCCCCATGCAAGATAAGAAAAAGTCACAAATCACAGACAGAGGCAAATGTTATTGGCAGCAGTGGTGACAGCAAAGGGTGCTGACACCAGACCCTGGGGCTGGTCTTCAAAGACAGCTCTGGGGAAGATCTAAGAGAAGAAGGAAAGGCAGATGCTGGGAAAGGGAAGAGAAAATATGGCACTGGCATTGGAGCTGCCAGTGCCTCCACCACAGCCCTAGGCCCTTTCAGCTTCTCTTCTCTCTTTTTCCTTGGTCTGCTTTCCGTGGAGAGCTTTTCCTTCATCTTGCAATATGTGGAATGGTGCTCCTTGCTCTGTCACTGCCAGCCTCTGTGAAATCCATTCAGGGTATCTTTTCTGACTGTGCAGCATTTCCCAGCAGGTGCAACACAGGCAAGAGTCCAGCTCACAGAGGAGCACTTGTGATTTCCCCTGGAATGAGGGCACAGTCGAAGGTTTGGAGTGAGACACTTTCTCCTCAGCTTCTATGCAGTGCTATGCACACACTCACTATTCAAGGCAAAGCTGGTGTGAGCTTAAAGAGAGCACCCTCTTTCCTCTTTTTTCCTTTCACAGGACTGTGATTTCATTGGCAGAGCAGGGAGGGGGTTGACGGGTCTCACCAGGAGGCCATGGATTTGAAAACATGCCAAGAATTCTGCAAGAAGACTCCTGGCACACCTACTCTGTCCTAAAGGCACTCAGCCATTTTGTAGTATTTTGTACCAAGGACAGAATTTGTGTCCTTCAGGTGACAACCCAGTCAGTGGGGGGAATGAAAGAGACATAACTCAATTAAGTCCATCAGAGCAACCCGATCACCCCTCCAAAACAGTCTCCATCCATCTCTGAGAAGGGAAAGGAACATCAAACACTAATTTATTTCTCAGAATCTTAGCAGCATGTGCACTGAAAGGATTCATCCTCAGACATGCGGTCTTGCAGTCATGTTTGCACTGTGCTCCCCCAAGTTGCTGAAACAACCCAAAAAGCTGGAAAAAACCCCCCAAACTTACTGTGATTCAGCAGAGCCAGCTTCAGCCCAGCAGAGTCCCTGTGCACCGGCTGAAGGACCTCCTGGCAGTGCACTATTGATGGCAAAATGCTGTCAGGAAAGCTTTGAAATATGCCTGAATATTTTTGTCACAAGAATAAGGCAGGCTGGAGTGTAAATCTGCATGGTGAGAGTAATGCTCCCCCAGTGGTCAAGCCAAAGTTATGCTCAGGAAGCTGAGAAAAGTAGCCAATAATTAGAAAAGCTGGTCTGGAAGGTGCTTGAGAAAATGTGGTTTTAACACAGGAATGAGGTGAAAGGATAAATACATGACCTGCTCATGAAGAACCCCAAGAGTTCATCTGTGGGCAGAAATCACAAGGTAGATGTTAGCAGTTCCCAAGAGGGAAGGAGTTTTACAAATACATCACCATTTAGTGTTCAGGTAATTGTAGATTTCAAAGGGTTATCAGAATTCTGTCCTTCAGCATATACAGCAAGATAATATACAAACCCATTTCTTATTTGTGGAAAACTGACTAATCTTTATCTTGCTTTATAGTCTGACTGAAACAGCATGAAAATGCAATTCCTAGGGTATTCAGTTAAAAGAGAGTTTTGAAAAGCAAATTTTGTAGTAAGTTTAATTATTGTTGCAACATTTCCTTTCTTAGGGAAATACAGTGTTCCTAAGTACCATACCTTCACCCCACAATGCATTTCTGTCAAAATACCACTAAATAATCTTACTAAACAGGAAAAACTTTTGAACTTTGTGATCTAGTCTCAGGGAACCTTATCCAAGCTTTCCATCTGTAAGACTTGCAGCAATAAGTAATGTCATGATGACTTTGGCATCTATTGACATGGCAAATTTAGTAACAGTGAGCCTGCAAGATCTCTCTGTGCACTGCAGCTTTTTCTAGGAAATTGGCTCATTTGTGTTTCTCCATCTTCTTGTAACAGGCAGGAAATGTGAGAATTTGCTGGAATTTTTCTCTCCTTTCTTCTGTCCAGAGAACCAGACCCCCAAGATGATAACCTCCAGCACTGGGCCAGTTTGAAGCACTTTGCAAGACCGTAGCACAAAGAAACTGGTTAAGGTAACTGATTTTGCCTTTGTGTTTAAAAACCTTGTGAAAGAGGCTGGAAATACAATGTGAATTCCTTAAGTTGTAAACCTATGTCACATCAAAGAAAGGAAAGCTAAGCTGGCCTGCTCTCTGCTAATGAAACTACAGCTAGACTATAATTGCTTTTTCATTTGAAATGTCACCATTTACACTGACTTTCCACTCGTTATGTTCTGGGACTGTTCATAGTGCTCTGTGTGATAACGTGTTATGCCTATTAATAATCACAAAACACAACAAATCCCCATCACCTGCTTTTACAGGGAGGCAGAGAAACTTCTTCATGTAATGAAAATTGCCCAGAAAAATACATTGTGCACATTTCTAGAGTTTAAGACAGCAGGAAGATTTTCTCTTAGGATTTAGCTTTATCTGACAACCAAGCTGGTAATACTGAATCCTCCTGAAATCTGACATCAAAAATTCAAGACTGAGTACCCTTACCGTAGTCAAGCACTAGTCTTGGTAATTGCTGAGAGGTGTGGGAGTTTGACATCTCATTCACCTGAAAGTGTATCTGTAAAGTCACTGCCAATCTACAGGAGACTGAGATCTGGGTTACAGTCTGAGGCATTTTTCTCTTGCCTCTTCCTATGACCCCCATTTTGTCTCATCCTTCCCCGTGATTTGTCTCTTTCCTTGTCTCCCCACAGACCAGCCTTTCAGGATTTCTGCTCCTTCACCTGATGCTTCCTTTCCTCCCTCCTCTCAAGAGCCCTTTCCTGGCTGAGCACTGTGATTTCTCCTTGTCTGAAAATGTGGCTCAGGGAGCTGACTGGCAAAGCTGCTGGTGGGAGTCAGGCTGGATTATTCCTGCTGTTGCACTTGCCCATCAGCATGAGCAAGACTGATGGGAGATGCACAGCCCAGTAATCCTGTGGCTGATGAGATTAAATTGTCTCTACTTTCTTTCCACAGCAAGGGCCTTCTCTGTATCCCTTTAATGCACAGCTCTTGAACGTTCTTTATGATAGTGAGGCATTCAGTCCAATTTAAAAAAAAAAAATTTAAAAAGCATAAACTGGATTGCTGGTTTTTAATTGCTTAAACAATTTCTCATCAGTCAGATCTGGACTTGGTGCAACTCTTGTTTTGCTTGTTTGAGACTTTCTCACTCTACATTTATTTCTTCCCTTGATTATTTAGTGTACTCTTTCTTTGCTTGTGATAGATTACATTATCCCAATCTGGCCATAAAAGAAAAATACTGTTCCTCACAGGGCTAATTAGCAGCCATGCTTGGCTGTCCCCAGCAGAGCAGACCTACCTTTGTCTGCAGAAGTCTTAAAATAGTAGAGGAAGTGAAACTCCTTGTCTTAAAAAGCTGAAAATTTGCCACGTTGAATTTTTTCCCTCCCCATCTGCCAAGAAGAGCTTAACAGGGATGTCTGAGTGCAGCTGCAAAAGGGTGCCTGGCTGCCATTCATTGCTTTGTTCCATAGGCTTGTAAATGGAAGGGCTGCTGGGTGTGGGATACGTGCAAGGGTTATCCAGCAATGGCTCCAAGGTAGGAAAGTGGTGGAAGGGGGCTGGGGTCTCCATCAGGAGACATCTCCCACTGGCACTACTTTTGCCCCTTCTTTGATGCTCTAACACAGAGAAGCAGCACTCATGGTAGTTTCTGTTAAAATGAACAAGATATCAGAGCAAGTCATAGAAGAGGTTGAAAGCAGTTTGCCTTGGAAAATACTGTCACTGGAATACTGAAATTTGAGTCTTTATAAGGACATGATGGCTTCTGTGACAGGCTGATACAGACAGACTTCGATGTCACAACAGCAGCTTGAACTACGGTCACATCTGAAGCAACTGTGTTTACACCATGTCCGTTATAATCCCCAGCCTCTAAAATGAAGCTTGATTATTTGTTTTGCTTTTCTTTTTTTTTTTCTTTTTCAATGTGCCACTCACAGGTCAGCTAACACAACCCATGAGAGACAGAGTACTTTAATACAGTAAGGCCATTCTGATTGCTGCCACATCTCATTAATAACTCGTTGCCCTGCTATTGTGACTCCAATTTCACAGCTCCCATTTGTACTCCCTCTGGTTAATCACATCCATTTTTAGCTTGCTGATCTTAATTGGTCATTTATTATGGCTCTGTCTATTTGATGGACACTGATTTCGTCTCACCACCAATGCTTCTATCCCACTGCCTCTCTGCCATCAACTGGCAAAACTGAAATCAATGAGAATTAAGTTTGGAGCTGGCTTGAAAACACAGGCATTGCTCTAATTGATTCACTTTAACTGTTAATTGTCTCAGTCTCCTGAAGCTTCCATGCAGTGGTACCACCCTGAGGGATGCACAAGGTTATGCTGTGCCAGCCCTGTGAGGCAGCTCCAGCTGAGAGACCAGAGGGGCCCAGAGCTGCATCCCCCATGAGCTGCAGCTCAGGAGCAGCAGAGCACCTGCCTGGCACCTGTGTCTACCACCAGCAGAGCCTGAGGGAGGATGCCTGGAGAGCATAGGAAAGCTGGGAACTTTGCTGCTGGCCTTCCATGGGGAAACACAGCCTGTCCACACCAGAAACCAGGACTGTCATTGACTCCAACAAATGTACTTAGTGCCAGAAGAATGGCCATGGCCAGCAGCCCAGAGGGCACCAGGCTGTGCATCAAAAGAATTGTCATGGCTGTGTGGGTACAGCTGTTGTGGCTTGACTGTGAGAGCAGAAAGAGGCTTTGCAGGGAGTGTCTTCTCTTTGCTTGAGGGATGTTGCTGGGGACAAGACCACTGATGAGCTCCTGTTGTGCACCTGCAGGTGGCCTTGGAGGCCACTTCCTTGTCCCCAGCCAAGTTGCAGCAGAAAACAGCATTAGTAGAGGATGTCACCGCTCCTGTGTACAGGGACACTGGAGTGACCGGGGCGAGGCTGGTTGTAGCCAGCAGGGGCTACAGGCAGCTGGGATGTGGCTTTGTGCCACTGTGGATTTGCTGCTCCAACAGCTCCTCTGGGCTCAGAGGGGTGGTGGCACAGAGCTGGGCCCAGCTGTGGGGGGGCTGTACATCCCCTAGAGGGCACTAGGAAATGAGGGGGGAAAGGGGAAAGCAAGATCCTGCACTGGAGGAAAGCTATGTAAACAAATGTTGAGTCCCTAACCACTCTATGTGAGCTTTGCCCTCTGTCAAATATGTGGTTGGAAAATGACTACAAAATTTAGGTGTGATTTGCAAGACTGTTAGGTTTTGCTTGGTCTTCAGTGGTGCAAGAGCCCAAATTACTAATGGATTCCAGAATTAAATCCATATATAAAAATAGCAATATCTAGGTGATGACATTAGCTTGTTACTGGTAGACTATTTCCTGTGCCAAAAACAAAGGAACTGGGACCCATATTTACCATTGCAATATCCAGGCTTGAAATGTAAAGGAGAATGGATGTAGCAATAAAGGCTGTTGGATTTTCCAAATCAGAGATGGAATTCAGTTAAATTACAGTTTCAGCGCCTTGCCCTTCCTGAAGAGAGTCCACTGGGAAAACGAAAAAGATCAGTACCCTCATCCCCATGCACAGAAAAATAGTTCTGACCAATGGTAAGCCTGCAAGACAGTGTGAAAATATTGGGGAGCCAGGAGGAGGGGAATAAAGCAGACCCACAATGAGATGAGCTGGTAATATTTCTCTCTGCATAGTATTTCCAGGAGACAGAGACTGAGCAGGCTGAGAGATTGACTCTTCTGATTCCCTGACCTCTGTCAGGGCAACAGAAATGTAATATCTTCCCCTCTGTACAACTTAAATTTTCATCTGAGCATTTTGCTGTTAGCATTTTTCCATGTTGACAGCTATATTTCTGGAACAATTCTAGCAGATACCTGAGCACTTTGGAAAAAACCCCCTGGCCACACAGCTCTTAAAATATGTCCAACTTTTCCTAACTAGTGGAATGGTTTGCAAACATGGATGGAGAATTTCTTTAAAGAGCAGAGAAGGTGATAACAATAATAGGGGAAAAAATCTTGGAATGTGCCAAGGTCAGACCATAATGATTTGATGAAATCTGGCCTCGGATAAGACATGGAAATATCAGGTGTTATACCTGGGGCTAATCACTCTTATTATCCCTTTCCTGTAGTTCTTCCTAAGAATGGAAAGAATGTGTGAACCTGGGTTACCTGACACTTAATTTCAAAGCATGCAGGGGAATCTATAACAGCCATCTTAAATGGCCTGATATATTACTCCTGTCAAAGGAAAAATTACAATGCACAGGGGGCATCCATGCAGAGGGAAGGCTGTGCTCAGGGCTCAGGGGCTTTCAGAGCAGATATTTTTCAAATGCTCCTGGAGCAGCTGGGAATGCACATTCTGTGGGAATGTATATTCTATGGAAAGTCAATTACATTTGCTTCCCACATCTTTTGGTCCCCCAGGAGCTGCCCAAAACTTCAGCAGTGTGAAATTTTATAGACTATGTCATATCCTCCAAGCAAGGTAGCTCCAGCCTGTCGGCCTCACGGTGACACGCACGAGGCACAGTCCTGGTGCCTCCAGCACGAGGTGGGCTTTTCTGTGCTCACCTGACTCCGTGTGCCTTGCTCCTGTCACAGATAAAATGCAGCCTGGCAGTGGAAACCTGCTGAGGTAGGTTTCAGATGCGTTGCCCGGGGCGCAGCTCCTGCCCCTCATTCACCGCGAGGTGACACACGGTGACCTGGATGCGACTGCATCAGACCACCACCAGCCACGTGCACCACTGGCTGTGGCCGTGGTGTCCACAGCCTGGCTGGAGCTGAGGAGTGAGGAACTGAGCTTCTCCCTTTGCTTGGGAGAAAGGGCCGGACCCTCCGCAGCAGCCGGAGGAGCCGGGTGACCTCTGGCTGCCTCGTAAACATTCCTGCACATCATAGCCTATTTGCACACATTGGGCATGACTGTTTCCAGTGAGATGCCATCTGGAATAAAGGCAACTTCAAGCATGTATTTGAGCATTCAGACACGTTTAGAAAGCAGACAGGAGCGTGGAAGTTAACATTCAGATATTTCCCAAGCTCATATACCTAGGAGCCAAATGCTCCAGCTAAACAGATTGTGCCCTATTAAATCAAAACAGTGCATTGACAAAAGCTTAGCCCACAAGTTGTCATCTAGGTCATGGTTACACAACAGCGTGTACAGTGGCTATGGATATTCTCCCTGCATTCTCAATAAAAACATTAATGCCCTCCTACCTTCCTTGCCTAACTCCAGCCACATTCCAAGGAAAGAGGGATTAATTTCATACCAGGACAAACAGTGCAAAAAGGTGCCAGGCTCTCTGTCTGGAGTGGTCTTTTTCCCTGGGGTGCTTCTGTGCTAACACAGGGCACCAAATGCACACGGGGTCCTTATCTACCTTTGAATAGCCAAGAAAAAGATCATAATCTATCAGTTCCTTGAAAATTGATATGTGAATGTGCTGCTTTTAGCTGGGGTGGAGTTAACCTTCTCCTCCATAGGGCTGTGTTTTGGATGTGTTGAACACAGGGCAGATAATACAGAGATGTTTTTGTTACTGCTGAGCAGGGCTTGCACAGAGCCAAGATCTTTTCTGCTTTTCATACTGGCCTTGCTGGGATGAGAGGGGCTGGAGGTGCAGGGGGGTTGGGAGGACACAGCCAGGACAGGTGACCCCAAGTGACCAAAGGGATATTCCAGACCACGTGACATCATGTTCAGAGTATAAAGTGGGGAGGAGAAGGAGGAAGTGGGGCACATTTGGAGTGATGGTGCTTGTCTTCCCAAGTCACCGTTATGTGCTCTCCTGGAGACGGCTGAACTTCTGCCTGCCCATTCCTTGTTTTGCTTTCTTTCTTTTCTTTTCTTTCTTCTGATTCTCTCCCAGTGCAGCTGGTGGAGGACTGCGTGGGGCTTGGCTGTTGGCTGGGGTTAAACCATGACAGTGAGCTAAAGTCAAAATCTATTAACCAAATTCTCAGGTGGACTAAAGCCTTTTAAGTCACTATGGCAACAGAAAGGGCTTCATAATTACAGCAAATTATATTTATAGTCTCTTCAGAGAAATGTTCTTAGACCTCTCTTCTCTAGTTAATTGATGGGCATTTAACTTTAAATATTGAACATCATTGCAAAGATTACAGTAGATCTTCCTCTTTGTATACTCATAGCTGCCAGCTAAGCTGACATCTAATTTTATTCTTACCTGGACCCTTAGATATTTTCCTTTGCAGGTACATTTAAGCTTCCTGGAAATGAACTTGCTCTTTTTAGCACATCCTTCAGAGCTGCCTGGCATTTACAGGCAGCAAAACATCGTTGTGGTGCAAAAACAGGAAAAGGTGGCAGTCTTCAGAGAGAAAGGCTAAAGAACACAAGCTTTTCAAGGATACCTTTCATACCAGAAGAACATGGTATTGTAGTATTTATCCAAATTCATAATGTGCTTTCTGCCAAGGTATCTAAGCATTACATAATGGTTTTAAAACAAGAGCAGTGGCCTGGGACTGTCATTTAAAGCTACTTAGGTTTTGCAGGCTCAGCCTTACCCCGTTCCACTTCGTGAGAGACAAAGGAGCGCAGTGCACAGAGATGTAGAAGTGACATTAAAATATCAAGGAGCCACTTTTGAGTCATTCACAGCCAGGTGCTGCCCCTGGTTTGCCAAAGCCAGGCTGGCTTGGTGCACCCAGCACCAAGGATCACCCCCCCAAGCCTCTAACTCAGTACAGTAGGACTGGCCCTCACGGAGCAGTGCAGGGAAGACGTAGACGCGAAGCTCTTTCCTCACAAAGTATCATCTCCAGCTGCTGGCCAAGTTTTATTGTCCTCCTCTGGATTTTATCCAGCTTTTCAGCAGCCTTTAAAGAAACACGGGTTTGGGCCTGGCACACAAACTTCTCAGGGCCAGGCTCCTTGGCACAGCTGGTGCTCTACTGGCACAGCCAAAGGTGGCAATGCCCCTTTTCACTACTGCATCCCATCAATCCCCCTTTATCCTTCCTGGTCCTGTGTCCCTCACTAATACAGGGACCTGGAAATAAAGGCAAGGTTTTTCCTCTTCTGAAAATGCTTGCCGATCAAAACCACACAGACAAAGACCACTGGAACCAGAGAAAACAGAACATCCCTGTGCAACTGAGAATTTAAGCAAGAAGCAGTTGTCCTTCACCCCAATTCCTACACATTTCTCTTTTCATGTAAATAAAGTTGTATGTGGTCCTTTGATTAATCTGAGTTTAATACAACTACAGCGATAAATTATATTCTTCACAAAGAGTAATGTATTCCAAAATCCACACCCATTTGCATTGTTTAGTTGGTAAAACCACTGCATGACTTTTGCCCATCTGTTCCTCCAAGGCAGTTGAAAGAATTTGTGAGGGAGGGGGAATTGATCTTCCAGAAATAATGCAGAAATATTGTTTTTTCTTTCCACTTCAAAATTAAATTAAGCATTGCAGTTTTAGCATTTCCTGCATGGTGGATATTGTCTGTCCATCCCTAATTAAAATGCTCTTCCCTAAATGGGATGTACTTACTGTGTAAGTTAACTAAGTGGCCCATCATGTTCATTAGGTACTCTATTATACATTTATTATACATAGGTGTACCTAATTATATGCAGTTCCTGGTCAGTTCCTGTTCATCTGAAGTTATCAGCATTGATAACACCACTGATACCCATCACATAGCCAGGTTGTAATTATTTTAGCACATGGTCTTCGTCCTCTGTCCCAAACCCACTCTCATGCTGAAGCCTTGCAGGCTGCAGCATCACCCCCAGCTCAGCCAGCAGACACCAGCCCGTTTGAATTTTGGGGTCCAAGGGCCAAATGCCTTCCAGAAGCTTAAGCAGAAAAATATTACAGGGTTAAAAAACCAGCCTGAATAATATTTTTTTTTTTTTTTTAAATAGCTTTGTTTGCCAGGTGTAAGTGCCTCTCCAAGCTGCTACTGCTGAGTGCAAACACTCTGAGTGCTTGCTGTAGCTGTTGCCACAGTAATAAAATAATTTTGTGGTATTAATAAAAAACTTTTGATAAGAGCAGAGGTTTTTCAGGTGATAATGAACTGCCCTGGAGGAATCTCTCTTCGCAGGTGGAGATGGAGCTCGCTTTTCTTCCTTCCTCCTTGGCTTTCCCAGCAGAATGGGGCTCGTGATCCTGGGGATCATAGAATCACAGAAGAGTTTGAGTTAGAAGGGAATTTTTAAATGCCATTCAGTCCAACACCCGCAATGAGCAGGAATGTCTTCAACTCAATGTTGCAGTGAGTGTCCTGGCAGGAATGTGTCCCCAGGAGCTTGCTGCAGGAAAGGCTCCAGCTTTATCCTGAAATGCTTGAAATCACATCAAGAAACATTTTCCTCTCACTTAATTCTCTTCAGAAATTAATTTGGCAAGAACCAAGGGAAATAGTTACATCTAATATGGTGAGCCCCAAAGAAGTGAAGGTACCTTTGGAAATGGGCTCATACTGGGCTTAAATCCCAGCTCTTCCTTGCGATCCTCTTTTAAAGTCAGACAGCCCTGTTCTCCTCTGCTGCTTCCCACCTTGCAGTGAAGCCCTGCTGATGGCACAGTGTCCTGTCCTGGCATGTGCTGTGTGACCTGGGCCAGCCCAAGGCACCCTGAGGACAGAGTTTGCCTCACCCTTGCCAGCCCTCTCCCACTGCCAAAAGTGTAGTGTCCCAGGAGCCTTGTGCTGCTGGCATAGTTCCATGGATCCTCTCTAGAGAAGGAAAAAGTTGTTTGGGATCACCATCAAAAATGCAAAACTAACACAGAGGAAGGAATCAGAGTCCCACATCTGTTCTGCTGTGAACACTAATCAGTTTTAATATAAAGCATCAGTCATAGCCAAGTGCTGCTACATAAAACATCTCTGCATAAAGCAACAATTCTTCAATCTTAATGAAGTCTCGCACAGGAAAGCTGTTCCCCTTCTGCCCAAACTTCTTGGAAAAGGCACATGGACACAAGGATTTCTCTATAGATTTGATTTCTTTTTTTTTAAGTGCATCTCAGAATGTCGCTGCTTTTCTGGGTTAACTTTTTTTCTCCTTTCCAATTGTCACTTCTCTTTTCATCAGCCCTGAAGTACTGAGACAGCTGGACTAAATGACCACTGTAGGTCCCTTCCATCTGACTTCTCTTCTCTTCTCTTCTCTTCTCTTCTCTTCTCTTCTCTGTGATAACACTTTTCAGACAGGAGAAATACGTCTGCTGCAAATACCCAGTCATGGCTCCTAGTTAGCACCTCGTAGCATCTGCAAGAATAGTATTTTTTCTTTTGTGAAGAAATAGGGTTAGTATGACCTTTTATGAGGAAAATATGAGCATTAAATAATTGTGATGATAAATGCTTGGTCAGGTCTGAGATTATCAGAGCAGTGTGGGAATTATGGCAAGTGAGTCCCTTCCATCAGTTGGAAAGAGAGAAGGAAGGAAGAGGGAATAGGCAGTCCTGGATTCTCTCTGAGCTAAAGGAGTTATTGGTTCAGGTAGTATGAGAGCCTAAATTAAAGAGATGATTCACCCCTCTTAGTTGTTTTAAAGTATCAGTGGAGACTTTGATGCTTTTTTAGAAACCAGATTACCAGCTGTGCATCACAGGGAGCTGGGTGAGCTTGAAGATGAATGCTGCTGAGAGATTCATGCACCAGCTGGAATGAACTCGGTGCAGAAAGAAGAAATAAAATCACCAGTCATGAATACTGTGCAGCAAACAGCATCACATCCCTTCAGGCATTCTCACACCTTCAATGGGCACATTTTATAAAGCTCACTCAGGTGGAAGAAATTAATATATTTTTTTTGTTCTCCACCCAAAGTCACAGTGATAAACTGAATTATCACTCCTGGGGGCAGCAGGTGAAAAATCATCTTGATTCTTTTTCTGTCTTTGCTTTTGAAACCACCTGTTTCAAAACAATTGAAATTCTGTTTCCACTGGCCTGTGAGGAGCTTTAATGCTCCATTTGCCCTGAAAGAATGCGGTCTCTCTTCCTGTCAAAAGGAACTGAGTGCATCCTCCCAGACTTAGCTCTTAACCACACTGCCATGGGGTAAAACAGAATTAGGAAATCTATAGGAGGAAAAAAACCAAAAAGATTGCTGTTTGAATACTGGTGGATGACTTCACTAAGTTTAATTATAATGCCTTTATGCAGTGCTTTGGAAGGTACCAGAACATGACACACTATGGCACTGAGCTGTTTACACAGCAACACCATGTAATTGCTCAAAAAAGACTCAGTGTCAGGCTGTTCCACAAGAAGCTGCCCCTTTATTTAGCAATTGCTTTCAATAGCAGTATTTTCTCTACTACTAAGATCAGCAGCTAATTTCTCCTGGCCCTCTTTTTCAGGATTGATGGGGTCAGGAAATATTTCTGTCAATCTTCTCTCACCAAGTGTTTCACAAAATGACATCTCTTCTCCAGTTGTGCTTTATTTGGAGGGGAGAAAAAAAAACCCAGAAAAAAAAAATTAAAAACAAAAAACCAAACCAAACTAAAAATGGTAAAAACCAACCACAACCCCACTCCATACACCACCATTCCCCCACCTAAAAAAAAACAAAACCAAAACCAAAACCAAACCAAAACAAAACCACACACACACACACACACACACAAAAACCCCACTCTCTGTCTGCCATTCTGGGGTTGGCTTTGCAGTTCTGACAAGTTTTATTTGCAGCCAACTTCAGACTAAATCCCTCTCTTTCTACCCTAAGAGGAAAGTAAAGTTCAGACGCTGGATTGTATGACAGAAGGTTTGAGGCTGTGATTTTAGGCTGATTTTAAGAGAGTGTGGATGCAGCTGGACTTGGGGGCAGTGCAGCTGGAACATGCCTGCTCTGTCAGGATCCTTTCTGCACCGATACTGAGCACTGCTTGTGCTCCATGCAGCCCCAAGGACAGGCAAACAGCTCCGACAGAAATCCTGATTCCCTTCAGCTGGGGGAGCAGCTCGAACTGGGCTCAGCATGGCCAGCTCAGGCAAGCTGCCCTTCCCCAGCAGGGAAAGGTCACTGAAGAAGCCAGGAACTGGCAGTGCTGGTTTTATACCTGACCTCCCAACCAAGAAGGGCAAGTTGGGAACAGCGTATTTCCATTAATTTGGGTAGCACTGAATATATGGAAGGAATTGCACAGTATTCATGGCTTCTGTCAGCTGGGAAAGGGATTGAATTCATGCAACAAATTATTCAGAAGAAATTGTTTGCCAGACTCTCATTATGAGCTCTACAGAACAGAGGAGTTGATACATCAGATACAATTAACTTCATGTTATAAAACCCTTTTGGGATGTAAACACTGCCAGCCCTACTGTACTGTAAGGGCCCGGTTGCTCATGATTTTGCTTGAACCTATATCTATTCCTCCTGTGTGTGTCTGCAGGGAACAAACCCTGTAAAACCTGGGAGACACTGTCCACTCTGTGTCTGAGGAGAGAGCAACATCCCAGACCCGTGCAAGCAGCATCCAAATGTGACATTTGGGTATGACTAAGCATCCCTCAAAGCAGTCAGATATCAAGCTCACAAGCATTAACAATGAAAAGGATTTTCAATTGTGTTGAAGCCAGCAGGATTTTGCTGAAGGCAAAGCTAGACCAACACCTGTCTGCTTTTTGAATCAGATCCCCAATTACAAGGTCTTTGCTCCATGCAGTTAATAAATCTCTTCAGGACAAGACACCTGCACTCTGCTCAACGCAACACGGGATCTGCAGCCAGAGCAGCAGTCCACAATCTGTGGGGTGAAGAAAGTGCAACTGGCACACAAAAATGGGAAAGCAGCAAAGCAGATTCAGCTGACACCAAAATGTCCTATGGAGTCTATGCTGTTTCACCAGATTGCTCACAGCATCTCAAAAAATCTTACTCTTGCTTTTTTTAATGCACTATGTTGGACTTTTAGTGCAAATTAATATTCTTGTCAACTATTTTTTAGTCATTTCCCAGCTATACTTCATTGGCCAATGTGAAATTTATTTTTAACTTATAGGGACCTCAGTTAAAAATAAAAATAGCAATGGAAATTGTTTCATTTTCTTAACAGCCAGGGAAATAAACATCAATTAGTTGCACCGCTCTGCACAGAAGCAATGGGAGAATAAAGAGAGATGAGTCCTGCAGCTGAGTGGAAAGCATTTCTTGAAGCAATTTGGAAGGTGAAGTTCATCATAAGTGCTCAGAGGCCAACACTGTGTGCTCCTAAGGAAAATATATGTTTGGCTTTTCCAGTATCTATTGCTATCATTTATTCAGAAGGAAGTTTTTAGTGCTTTTAAGGTAAATGCTGATTTTAGAGTAATTCCATTTAATTAACCGAACCCGAAATGATGTTTGCATTAGCAACTAGCAAAAGAGAGACTCAAATCACTGCCATCGTTCCCTGAACCCTCACACAAAGGACTTAATAACTTAATAATACAACTTCCTGAGACAGCAAAGGAAAGAGCATTAAAGGAAAGAAAACCGAGAGGCATCCTGCTGAGATAAGCATCATTCCTCTCTGATTTGCTTCGTTCTTTCTAGAACAGCAGCTCTGATGGTGACCACAGAGGTGGTTTAGCTGTCCACCCTGTTAACAGCAGGGATCAGATTTGCTTCACATCTATGTACATCACAAAAAACACTACTTATAACTAACTACTGGTCATAAACAGCCCTTACTTTATGCTGCTAGTGCAGGGCTGGTTCAGGAAATAACTGAGATTTTAGCTGTGTTGTACCTGTTCCCAGCCTTAGGAAAAGGAAGGTTCCAAAAGTGTTCTCTCAAACATCAGAAGGGCCCAACATAAGCAACTCATACTGAAATAAGAAGTGGAGGACCAAGCTAAAATAAGGAGGAGCTCAGGGTACATCCCCAAGCTCTAATGTGATTTAGAAAATATTATCAGTCATTAAGAAGCACCCAGTTCATGCAGCTTTTGCAAATGCAACCTTGTGATCACAGAAGCAAAAAGACCATGCAATTGTGTGACTTGAATTACTCACACCAAGTAAAAGCAAGACAGGGAAATCTCTCTGCATTGGGCAGGCTGGACAAGCAACTGGGGTTTTCACTTTTCTTGGGGACCAAAGTTCTCCTGCAAAGGAGCTCCTGCAGTTGTGCATGTGGGCTGGGGCATATTTGGGCAGATATTGAAAAGCAGGCAGAAGTGGAAGCACTGAAATCCACATCAAGAGGTGGGAGTAGTTTTGGAGCAGAGTCAAAGTGAATAAAAAGGAAAAAGAGAAAGGTTCTGCGATTGCTGGAGAAATTGAGAGTAGAGAATATCAAGCTTTCCTCCTAAATCTCACTGAGATACCCTTTTCCCAGTGGAAAGTATCCCACTGTGACACTTTTAAACAGAGATAAGAGAGCAGGGCCTTGGAAACTTGGGGACTGGCAAGAGATGCCTGGTGGTGGCAGCTGTTTCCCAGGCCTCCTCCTCTCATGATGGCTCAGCTAAATTTAAATTGAGAACAAGCCTGTACCAGGGTCAGGCAAATGAGCAAGGGAACAGATCCCACCATCCTCTCTCTCAGAGGCGCCTGGTGTCAGGCACATGTTAAAACCAGGAGGATGTTTGCTTTAACATCTGCAGAAGTCTTAACTGGCACTGCTAATTGAATCTGAGGGGTTTTTTATTTTAAATTCAACTAAGCAGATTAGCACAGAGATTTGCAGGAGAAAGCTGCTGCTTGGCCTTAACGAGTGGGAGGTGCTGTAAGAACTGGAGTGCAGGTGAGACCGTGACTGGCTGGTGAGTTAGTGGGTGTCCCAGGAACCTCACGGGTTCCCTCGCAGGATTTGAGGTCCAGAATTTGGCTCCTCAGTATTTGTAATTCACTGTGTGGAGTCTCTATCCACATCTGCCTCAACCTGCCCATCAGGTTTGTGTCCTGCTACAATTAAAGTGGAAGTTTTAAACCATAGTTCAAGCAGCTTTCCAGCTATCCCAAACCTGTCCCAGGGGAAATAACCACGGGAGATGGGATCTGTAGGGATTTTTTTTCCCAGGATAAATTGTGTCTCAATAAAATGCATAACAGAAAAAAACATTAAAGGAAAATGTTTGCCACTGTAAAAATCAAGTACCCATGATTTAGCAGGTAACATTTAATGCTGCCTCTTTGAACTTTATTGTACTGTCTCCCACCCCACAAGACTGGTTGATTGCAATGTCATAAACTGCTTTTTTTCTATGGTGCTTATGTCTCTCTTAGGGAGGAAATTTGATTTTCTAACTGCATAATATTTAACTATAATGTATTGTTAATGTGAATTCCTTCTAAGCAGCCTGGATGGCAAATGCTGAGAATTTGAAAGTGGCTGTGTAATGGTATTTGGGATGCTTGAACTGCAAAGGTTTGTGTGCTGCTTAATTTTCTCTGCGTGTAGCAGAACAGTAAGAAGTATTTGCAGTGTAAAGTACAGAGTGTTAATAAGAGACACAGAGAGAGAGAGAGGACTAATTCTAGACTGGGGTCTGTTTAAATCAGGAAGGGAATCTGCAAGGGGTAGCCAAAACGTGGCACTGCGTCAGGGTATTCCATGCACATTTCATCCAGAGGAGGATGGGTGGCCACGAGAGAGGAGGGTCTGGCAGCTGCCAGAGAGGCAGTGACAGTGCAGGCAGCCACTTCCATCTCTGCTCCAAGCCCTGGGAACTCCTGTGCTCCCAAACCACCAGCCCTGGGGCCTCGGAGAGGTGGGGATGTCCAGGTCGATAGCACTGAGTAAAGAGGAAATAGGAACTGTTTGAGGGTTGCTAAATCTGAAGTTAAAGAATGGAAGCAGAGGCAGCCACAGTCACGAATCTCTCTTTGGACTGGGCCAAAGCACTTAAATCCAAAGTAGTCCCTCCACAGGGGTGCACTATAAATATCCAATAATTGCCTTTAACATGAAAGAACAGGAACTTGTGGTGATCCATTTGCAAAAGCACAAAATCCTGTTTAGCTCTGTGGAAAAAGCAGCTGGGAAACACAGAGGAAGGGAAGCTGGTGCTGTTGTCAGTCCCTGCTGTGTGCTTTCCACCAGCACTGTGAAGTTCCAGGCTGGATTGCCTCGTCACACCACTGCAAGAGTAGGCCAGGTCCAAGGAGGGCAAATCCTTTAGGTCCCACTTCTAACTGGAGCTGTTTGATGTTAAGCTGAAAAGAAAAAAAAAATTTGTTTAAAGGAAGATCAAATGACCCCACCACCCTTCTGCCAGAGGAGGCAGCACTATGGAATATTTTTAGGTTTTTGAAATTTAATGACTTGCACTTCATGATTTTCTGTGGAGAAGAGAGTGAAATGAGGGAAAAAAAAAGTCTTCCTTAGGCTTCCATTCCCCTGTGTCATAGCAAGCCTCCTCCCATCCTCTGCATCACAGAACACAGAATAATGTAGGTTGGCTCGGAGAAGTTCAAGTCTGACCCCCTGCTCCGAGCAGGTCCAATTACATGGGTTTGCTCAGGGCCATGTTCAGCTGAGGTTTGAGTATCTGCAGGGATGGCAATCCCACAGTCACTCTGGTCCCTGTTCCAGCACTTATTGTGAAAAATCCATTGCCCTATTAAATGGAGAGTCACAGAAATAAAGATTTTTGACCATGGCATTTTCCCATAAAAATATTGAATCCATATTTTCTCCCATGATATTCTAATATTAAAAACAAAATCGAGAAGTAATAGCAGATGCAATAAAATATTCCAAATGAAGCACAAAACATTTTCACTGTGTGTTTTTTGTCAGAACCACACTGTTCTCACAAGGTTTTTTCCAGCTTTGACAGAAAGGCATGTTCTTGGGGTTTGTTGCCTGGTCTAAATCTTTCCAGTCATCTCTCACTAGAACTTTGGATAATTTTACTGTGTGATGGGGTCCTGGCACACAGCCCAGAGCCGTCCTCCTTGCTTGGGCTCTGGAATAAGAGCTGGTGATGACATGTTTGATTCTTTAACCCTTCCACTGGCTCCTCTGCCATTGAAAGTCTCTAACCCAAACACAGTGCTCTGAGAATCCCAGAACTGTGAGACTGCTCCATGCACTGTGATTTTCTTTGTTTTGGCAGGCACACTTTAATGTGCAGTACTGCTGCTTACAGCTCGATATGTTCGTCTGGCATTGCTCTCTTCTTTCATTGTTACACACTTTGATTTTACTGACTGGATGAAGTTTTCTGTTTTGCTTTCACTGTTTCCAAGTCTTTCAAAGGGCCTTGGTATTGATTAAAAGATGGATAAACTACTTCAAAGGCTTCTTAAAGACCTAAGCAAAGGTTTTAAGCACTCATCTCTCATCAGCACTGGTGGATTTCTGTGGTGAAACCACTGTGGCACATCTGAGCCCGGCTCTGCAGAGAACTCCTCAGAGGCTGAGGGGAAGGGAGATGCCTCACCTGGGCATTTTGCAGATTGTTCCTGTATGGAAATGGTTTTTTTGATCACAGGAAGAGCAAATCGGGATGTCAAGGACTCTGACCTTCCTTTGGTCGCTGATGTAAGCCTGCCCAAAGGTTCTCTTATGTAGGGCAGAAGTATAAATACCACATAAATGCCACCATAAAAGCACCACCATATAAATTGTACATCGCACCATTTATCTCCCCCTAATTTGAAGAGATTTAATTCAGCAAGAGGTCAGCTGGAGGAACCCACAGGAAGGGCAGCCTGAGAACTGCTTTTAGAAGCAGGGAGATCTACCAGCCCTCTGCATTCAAACCTTCTGAGCCTTGCCCCTGAAAGCTGGGTTATTTAAATCCTTGCAGGGATAGAGAGTCCTTCTGTTCTGCCTCCTGGCACTCATTTCACAGTTTCAAGCCTTTTCACTCCATTTCATTAAAAAAGAAGGAAGAGGAGGAGAAGGAGAAAGTGAAGGAGAAGGAGAAGTGAGAAGGAGAATAGCACAAGCTGAGATCTTGGTACTGCACAGAATCAATTTATTTCTGCACATGAATATGTGTACATACCTGTATGTACACATGCACATATATAAACAAATTACAGACATATACATATCTGTGCATAAGTATAGGTACACAGATACATACTTATATAGACAAATAAATATAGGTAGGAATAAAGAAAAATACATACACATATGATTTATTTCTAAGAACAACTGTCCTTCTTTTAAGCTGGTCTGTTTCCACAGAGCTGCTCCCATACAATTCCAGAACCTGACTTTCTGAGCACAGATGTCTGCTTTATAGATGAAGGAGCTGGCTCGACCACGGGTTTTGTCCTGGAGCTGAGAATAAACCTACTTTTTCCAAGTTGCCTCCCAGGGCATTTTTCTGCTACTCAGCTCTGCCTCCTGGTGTGCTCTTGCTCTGACTTGAATGAACACAATGATACCAGCATTCCTCTAGGTGAGAAATAGCCATGCTGAGGGCTATCAGCCCCAGGGCTCTTGTTTAGATAGAGACACAAGAGCAAACAGAACAAGTTTTCCCATCTTTTCTCCTTCGTGGCATTGGCATTTGGTCAGGACACAGCATCCCAAGCCATTCCTGTGTACAGGTGTAGAAGAAATATGATTAACATCTTTTAACCTCCTGGATTTTTCTAAAAACAATAAAAAGAATGCATAATTCAATGGCTTTGCCATTTATTATTGGCCTTTGCAGTTGTTGGGTTTTTTTTCTAATATATGAAAAACAAGTGATCTGTTCTGGTGAGTGGCTTTCAGCATTTCTTAGACACAAGTCCCTGGAGAGAAAGAGCTCACAACTGGCTCATTCAGCTATTCATGCTGTTGGTAACCAGGGAAGCTGCAAGTCGTCTCATACTAAACTTTTATGTGGCTACACAGATAAGAAGAGCACAAAGTAGCAGAAGTTCAGGGTATCTCTAGGAATAAAAGTCATGCAGTAGCTATTCTATATTATTAACATAATTTACAGCTGGTAAGGAAACCTGGTCTGACTGTGAGTGCAGGGGGTATAGCTGAGAAGAGGCTTCCAGCCCCAGCTCAGGTGGTGCAAGAGTGACTCCAGAGAGGTTCCTAGTCTGACAGGGAATCTCCTTAACATGAGAATGGCTCCATGGAGCCTCTGGCCCCTGACCCACAGCTGGGCTGGTGCCAACACCAGATCATGCCTTTGCCTGTGCCTTGGCAGCCCCCATGGATGGCAGTCCCCATCTGTGTGCAGATCTGGGGCTTGGCTACACCACCCTCCCAGGAAGGTGCCAAACTAATCATCCCAAATCTAAGAGCTGGCACCTTGGTCAGCTCCTGTTGTCAGGAGAGGCATTTCTTCTCCCCTAAATGAGCAGAGACATTGGAGAGCACACAGGACCCTGGCAAAACCCAGGCTGTGTAAAAGGGGAGGACAAAGCTGATCTTGAATCAGACACATTTCTGTTGCTTTCCCACTCCTCAACACTCACAAGCATCGAGACATGGCTGTCCAGGGCTCCTTGTGGTGACACAGATAAGAAACAACAGATTCCAATAGCACCCATGATACTGTGTGGCTGTTACTTTTACAACCCAACCCAGACCTCAGTTGGCTTCAGCAACCGAGGGAGAAGTCACACCATTGGTGTTCCAGCACCAGTGTGCACCCAGCAGTCCTCACAGTTCCACCTGCCGCCAGTTCCCAGGAATTATCTGTGCTCCATTCTGGATGGCACAGCTGCTCTCTTGCTGCATATCTGCCATTCCTTGACTTGTGCCCTGCTGCTTCTTTTGGCACTTTCACATATGTGCTCTCTTACAGGAAACTGTCTTTTTTCTTTGCAAACCCCTTCAGGCCTGGAATGTTTTACTTTTTTGGACAAGACAGCTCTCCTCTTATTAAAAAATAGAAAAAACAAAAACCCAAGAGAGTCAGAGACAGTTCAATTAGTGCACAAATCCAACTGACCTGCAGAAATTTGTATGAGTGATGAGTCTACAGACTGTCACTAGCCAGCTCCTCTCTGCCATGACTCTTGTTGATGTCTATTGCACACCTGGAGGAAAATTTCTATGAGTCATAGGCAGAGCAAGGGAAACAAGACTTCTGCAGTGGGCATGAGGGATGAGAACAGCTTGTTTTCCTTTGTGAAGCTGATGGCCATCTGTCACTTCAGGAGTGCCATGGCAGTCCATGTCCTGGGCTTGTACATGGACAGGTTGGTGGCTCAGGTTGGGGATGATCCAGACTTTTCTTGGTTTTTCTCTGTGCTGTCGCCTGCTGTAGGGACAGTGCTGGGAGAAAGCAGAAGATGAAGAATTGCCAGATGAGATGAAGAACTCCAAGCATCACTTCCAAGGTCTGTTGTGAACTTTGGAGCCCTGTACTGTCCAGGTAGCTGCTGGCTCGCCCTGCACTAGGAGGTGCACAGCCCCTCTGTCTGTCCTTGGCTCTTCTTCTCTCCGTAGGACTGATTAAGGACATATCCTCATTCTTAATCTCCTTTCAGGTCATAACATTAGATCTGCCCTGACAAAGATTTGGCTGGCCTCAGTTTTTTGCTGGTTTGCTTTTTCTCCAATCCATCTCTCCTTTAAAAAAAAAAATAAAAAAAAAATGACAAGCCAAATCAGGTTATTATGAAGGAAAACTGTGCCCAGAAGGCAAAATGCTTCAATAAGAGAAAAAAAAAAAAAAAGAGCTAGAAAAATACTGTTCTCTTTAGCCTGGCAGCAGCCAGGAAGAGCTGCAAGTCTCCTGGGAGGTCTTGTTACTGAAGATCAAAGAGGCTCAGAGAAGAATTGCCTGGTTTGGAAAAAATCTCCAGAAAGCTCTTAGCTCCATCCACAAGCCACTTCCCATCCAGCAACTCAGCCAGTTAGCAATTCTTGTGAGCCTCCTTCAAAGCAGTGATCTAAAAACTGCAGAGTGTAAAGTGGGATTTTATGGCCCCGTGTATATTCACAAATATGTTTATGCCCTGAGCGGGCTGTAATTCTGAGGGCTCTTGCAAGGCAGGGACAGAAACATCCAGGGAAAAACTGGAGTAGGCTGGGAGCATCCACAGCATTTATTCACACGTGAGCTATAGCAATCTGAGCAAAGAGTCATCAAGCAGAACAAGCCCATAACAAGAATGTTCATCAAGAGAAGCAGCGAATAGACCTGGCCATTATTGCTGAGCAAGTTAAGGCAAGGTTTCCCTGGCACACAGGTGTTTATTTCTTTTTCAGCATAATTCTGCAATAAAAGCTCTCTTTCCCCTAGGCATTAGTGGCAGATGACAAGCCATAAGCATAATTGCACAGCTAAGATACCGCTCTTGCTGCAGCTAACGGTTTCTTTCCTCAATAAATGATACAGACAAGAATGTTTGCACTCGGTCCTTCAAGTACTCTGAAAATCGGTAAAGACCGAAGCGTTTCCTGAGCTCAAAATAGAGTAATGTATTCACAAATTATATTCAGAACACTGGTACTTTATTCTGAATGAGGCAACAAATAGAAGGCAGACCAAGTACCCACCAGCCTGTTCAAGTGCTCAGCAGAAAGTGCTTCTGACTGTATTTGTAATGCATGGCAGTCACTACATCGCTACAGTCAAAATATTTGACTTTGTTTAGAGATGTCAAAAACATCGCTGAAATTTATCTTTCCCAAGTGACTGTGCTTCTTCCAAGCAAAGATAAACAAATGCTTCTCGCAGCATTCTCAGATCTCTAAGTGCTCCAGGTTGTCTCAACTCATCACGATACCGAAAGTCACTTTGAGGCGGCAGAAGACTCCTGGGGCAAGTTCTCAGAAAAAATACTGTCAGCATGCTGCCCCTTCTCCACCTGACAGCCACAACCACAAATGAGATGCAGCTCACTGCAGGTTGTACCTGGGTACCTACGGCTCTTGGCTTGGAGAGCTGCTGAAGTGACCCAAGGCACAGACAGGAGACAACTGCGGTCTCAGAGAAGGAAGGCATGCCTTGCACTGCGGTGTACTGCATGTCTTCCTTGCACCTGAGTCATCAACTGGTTCTTTGCTAATTGTAACTGGTCAGCTGTGGGCTGGGGAGCTGTGTCTGAGCTGGGACATTACTCATGGAGAGGACGTAGGCTCGCTGGAGAGAGTCCCAGGGAAAGTGTGAGGTGGTTCCAGGTCTGAGACCTGGGAAAGTGTCAGCTGTGACAGAAAGTGAAAAGGAGGGGTTGGTTTTATTTAACCTAGCCTGAAAACTGCCTTCTCTGTCACCAAAAGAACTGGGCTTGCAGCCTGCCCAGGCGGCTGCACACTGCTGATAAGCATAAATATTTAACATTTCATATTAATGAAACAGACTCCTATGTGCCCTAAAGATAATAGCTGGCGAGCTGTCACTCGGAACATTTTAGGTGTGAACAGCTGCATTTTCCCCTACAGCAATCTTCCTCAGTGAGAATAGTGATATTATTAAAGTTTGCCCAGAAAGCCTTTCAGCAGCTCATTAAACACAGCTGTGCATTCTGTGTAGCATTAAAGCAATTCACTTAGTAATTAACTAAATGTATGATAGGACATTTTAACTAATATTGCTTTCCTCCCTCATGAGAGTGGTTTTCATTTATCTCAATCCAGTGCCCTCCCAGCTGATGCATGGCAGGGGGAGATCAACTTCCAGACAAGATGGGGACATGTAGCCTGTGAAGCCACTGCCTGGCCCTGGCAGACTTTTCTATCTGAGCATCTCAGGTCCTCCTGCAAATCAAGCATCTGCTCTGGACTTGCCCCCCTTCTCTCTCCTGTCTCCACCCCCATCCTCCCAAACAGCAGCCTTGGGATTTCTTCATATTTTGCTCTCCCCTTTTGGATTTCTTTGTTTCCCCTTCTATGTCCATAGGTGCCAAGCAGTTTCTCACTTTGTGCTGCTGCTGTTTCTCTCTTCATCAAGGGCTGTTTGCAGCCCTGTGGGTTGATCCTTGTTGCACAGCGGCTCTTCCAGGTACCTTATCTGCAGCGCATCAAAGCCATAATTTCACTTCTGTTGTTCATAAATGAACCATATGATTTTGGTTTTCCTAACAATTAATATAACATATGGCATCCCCTGAAAATATTAAGTACTTTATCACACCATAATGTCCAACATTTCTAAAGATATATGGGACACTCCCTACATTTAAAATGGACACACCCTCCCAACCTCAAGACAGAACTGAGTATAATAATATGAATAAAGCTTTTAGCAGCTTCACTGTATGTTGCTTTGTAACCAGAGAATGGAAGTCAATTGGCATAAATCTTATTTTTTTAATACCTTGGCCTTGTCCTAGAGTAATTGAAAAAGTTTTGTTTGTTCACTTCCAACAGTGAACGATGTTTGTACGGGAGATAGAAAACTCCCTACTCAATCCAGTTTTCCTTACAAACAGTAGACCACAGACTGGAACCTCTTTGACTTGTTAATACAGTGCAACATGCAAAGCTCAGTGTTAGACAGAAAACAGAGCAGGATGAGAAACTTGCCTCATCTTCTGAGCATTTACTGTAAATTTGCTGCCAGACTTCCCTCTCTGGGTTGGGGAATGGTGTTTTTTGTGTTGGTGATGAGCTGTAATGGGATCCCCTAAGAGGTCCCCACTGTCACACTTAATGTGCTGCTGAGCAGGAATCTAGGAGAATCCTGGTCATTATCTCTTCAGGCACTTGGAGCACCAGGCTGGCAGAGAAGTACCAGAGACATCACTCTGAGTCAAAGTCTTGTGAGTCAAGACCCACAAATTATTTTCACTAGCAGCCTTCTTCTGCTACACAGCTTATTTAATTGTGATGTTATCAACAGGGAGCAGTTAAACTGGACATATGAATAAACATATTTTTTCTTTTTCTTGCACAGTCCCCAAGGTATTATTTTTTTCGTCTTGCTTCATGGTGCTGTGTAACTATGGAAACCTTCAAACTCTCTTCACTCAAGTTTGCAGGGGGCAGGGGGAAGCAGGGGGCAGAGAAAATGGAGAAGAGATGTTATTTCCTTGGCAGATTTCTTTCACCTCCTAGATCCCACAAAAACAAGACACTCATTCTCTTAGGGGAAGGTATTTCTCTTGTTCTGTGAAATCTAATGATAATTTGAACACAGACAAAT
Organism: Regulus satrapa; assembly: GCA_013396955.1. Classification (NCBI taxonomy): domain Eukaryota; kingdom Metazoa; phylum Chordata; class Aves; order Passeriformes; family Regulidae; genus Regulus; species Regulus satrapa. The sequence goes on along the minus strand of VWZN01017931.1, from coordinate 600,425 downwards.
TTTCCATCTCGGTCTTTATGCCCTGGATTTTTCCACTCATCTGGCTGAGCTTGGGGTTCAATTGCCTGGATGCTGCTCAACTCATCATCCACGCAGGAAGGAAACAGAGGGAAGAGACTCAGGAAAGCCATGGAGAATTGTAGAGGCTCCTACAGCCTTACTAGTGGATTCAAATCAGAGAAACAGAAATCAGTTTCCTGCTCATCATCTTAGCCAATACATCCCTTTGTGCATTCTTGTTTTCATCCCAAGGTCAGAGCTTTTGGTCATGTCCTGCCCTGGGAGAGTGATGGTAGTGGGGACTGTGCAGTCTCTGCCTGCTCCTGGGGCAAAGGGGTGGTGGGAGAAGGCAAAGGCGCTGACAGGATAAGCAGAACTTCTGCCCCATGGCAGGGGGAATTTGCCCCTGAAGGACTGATCAGCAGTGCATGGAGAAAAGTCTCCTTTGGTTCAGGAATCAAATACTGCAGGTGTTGGTGAGACCAGAAGTAAAACCTCCTGAGAGTACCCCAGGGTCTGGGACATGTTGACACTTTTCTAGTGAGTGTCATCAGATACAGCAGAACAAGGGAGACACAAAGAGGAGATGCGGGAATGTGGATGAGTCTAGTAATTGAGATTTTATCCTGCTGAAGGGTGAGAGGCTTGCATGGCAAGTGCAGGCTCTCTGGGAGCACAGGGAAGGCCTGTGCAGCTCTGGTGCCAGACGTGAGTCAGCTCAGCTGCACACCCTGAGTGGGCGAAGTGACACCAAAAAAACCCCAAGGCAGGCTCACTGAGGGTGTAACTCCCTGCTCACCCTGAAGCATTCACATCCCTCAGCAGCTGATCCAAGTCAGTCTCGTGTAGCTGCTGAGACAGCCACAGCTTCAACAAAAAACCCTGGAGCAAAATGGGGAACCTCTGGAGGCTGACAGGGATGTTACACTATTTGCTCGTTTGGAGCAGGAACCTGTTCCACTTTGATAAGGCAGGGATCACTCCAAGAGCTTCCCAAGATATTTGAGGACAGGGCTAGGCAGATGTATGCCGCATCTCTGCCTTGGAGATCCTCTAGTAAGGAGTTCCCAAACTCAAGCAAAGGGGCTTTTGTTCCAATTGGACTTGTTTATAATTCTGTGATTCTGTGTTGGCTCCAAAACATGATAATGAAATGCAATATTTGAAATCTTCACGAAATCACAGACACATCCTTACCTTTTGCTGGTTTTTGGCTGCAGTTTCTTCCTGTGGCAATAATCTCCATTTCATCAGCTAGTTCAAGGGATTTTAGGGGTGGAACAGGATAGTCTGTTGTCCTTACAATGCTTGCACTGCCCATCCCTGCCAGTTCATGCATTTGCTCATGTTGTTCTGGGCTTTCATCAGCATTACAGATGTCCTGCAGTTCTGCATGAGAGACCTTTAGTTCAGGTACTTCTTGTGAACCTGTTACAGGTCAACACATGCCTTTCTCACAGTGCCTGGAGCAGGTTTTTGCTAGCAGCTTAGATAACTCACTTTTCTACTTCTCATTGTTCCTGGATGGTCTGATGACTAAACCAGTCTTTAAAATGCATTCTTTTCAGGGTTTAAACATAGCAATGTGGTTTTTGGGGTTTGATTTTTGTTTGTTTGTTTGTTTGTTTTTTGGGTTTTTTCACTCTGGTGATACAACAGAAGGTGCACTGGGTTTGAAGCCAGCAATAAATCTAAGCAACCCTTGGAGTCTTTAAGGTTTTAAGTTTCCAGCATTAACATATTTCTGTGTGTTATTTTCTGTGGGTGGAGCAATGGATGTCTATGACTGCCTTATCCAGAGGAATAAAAAGAGGATTCTTGAAACAATTTTCAATACACATTTTTTTATTGATGGCCAGTAGAGTTGGGACACTCGGTTCCTTCTAAGACCTTTGAAATCTCTGTAATCAATCCTGATTTTCACCTCCTGATAATATTTCCCAGGGAAAAAAGCTCAGACTAAGGGTTTATCCTCTCCCACCCTGATAAGGAACAGTACTTCTCCATGTGCCTTTTATGCACATGNGAAGGGAAGGGAAGGGAAGGAACATTGCTCTTAGCTTCCCAAAAGCAAAAGACCCTCTGTTCATTTCCCTTGACAGAGAATTGCTATTTTCTGAAGTTAGGGGTTCAGCTTCACATTCTTGCAAGGATATATATATAAAACCAAATGGCCATCCATACAGAGAGAATTAAGTTCCCAGTTTGCTTTTATAGCATGACCAAGCAATGGCAAGAGCCTTTATCCATGGTGGTGGTTTCTTCTGAGAATCTTTTAAAGATGGCCTGAAGATTAACACCGAACAGATTTTTCTGCATGGATTTGCTATTGCTTGGAAATTGGATCTTTGGGGACACAATGTGCCTCGACCAAGAAAGACCTCTGTTCTTGGCTAAATTATATTTTTACACCATGGGTCATCTGGCCTAAACACCAAATGTTCTTACCAGAGTTTATTCTGCACTTCAGGCACTGAAGCTCCCAAAATTTTAGCTTTGGTTAATGGTCTTGAACTACTCCATGGCACTTATGGGATTCTTTCTTTGTAAAATGGAGGCAAAATGGACAACCTGAGTGGTTTCAAAGGCCTGCACAGACTGCAGACCATGGACTGGATATACTGCACTTGATTCAGTTATTAATAACTGAGCTCTTCTCTGGAAGTACTGAAGTATCCTTTCTTGGCAAACCAGACAGGCTTTTCCCAAGGCAGGAGGAGGAAGGGGAAGCAGTGGGGTCAACATAACCTGTGGGACTAATGGGGCTATGCCATTTCTCACCAGTGAAAGGTTTGGCCCACTGTGCTAATAGCATTCCATAGGGTGTGTTCTGGAGTAGAGCACCCCAAACAAGCAGCTGAAAATAATCCCTTTCAGTTGCTTACAAGTGTTCAAGCAACTTTCTATGCAGTATTTTTTTAATTATTCACTGCATGTAATTTAAATTTCATGGCTTTACTTGGGGGGAGGGTGGCAGGGAGAAGCTACTGTGAGTAGTTATTTTATTTCTGACTATAAACATTGGAAAAACCCAGTAACTGAAGTTGGAGTTCCAGTGAAATTTCTCAGCATGGAAATGTCCTTCTTAGGAGACCATTCTTCTTTGGGCTTCCAAATATTCTTGTTTTAATTTTTTCACAGAGCCCAGTACAAATGAAAGGTTCTTGCCTTGTTCTTTGCCTCTTTTATGGGTAAGAGAACATTGGCCTCAGCAGGAAGGATGGGCATCCTTCCAGCTGTGTCCTTGGGAGTTGCTACTGTTGTTGGTGCAGCTGCCTGGACATCACTGTCCACTGCAGGGCCAGATATCAGCCTGACCTTTGGGCCCTCATCAGTGGGTTGGACTGCTCATAAGTCAGGATCTGTCACAGGAATGCTGAGGAGCAGGAGAGGACTTGACTTCAGGAAAATCCAATGTCTCACATTGCTTTGGTTTCCTTTCCTTCAGCATGTTATCTCAGGCTTCTGCTGAGACCTTCATTTGTTGATGAAATATTTCAACAGCTTCTTTAGAAGGATGCCAAGCAAGCAGAAAATCAAAGCATGCATTATGCATGTGAAGATACTAGTTCTCAATTTTTGTACAATTGCTTAGATCAAATCTTGACAGGATGTGGCTGTGAAGTTGTTCCACTGATTTCCAGTCAGTCTGTAATTGCCTGGAGATCTCAGCCTGTGAAAACACATCACAGCACCAGCCAGGGTGCCTCCAGGGGTAGCCTCGTGGTGTGGGTAAACCAGCGCTGGAGATAAAAAGTGGAAAACACAGATAAGTAGGGAGCAATAAGAAGAAGGAGGAACATCTCAACAGACTGTGTTAGAAATGATGCAGCTTTCTGTCCCTGCTGTGAATCTTCCCCAGCCGGTTTCAGGTGCCTCATGAAGCCTGTTCTCACCAGCCTCCCCTCACAGAGCTACCTGCCAGGCTTTTAGACAGCCCTCATAGAATCATTTGAGTTGACAAGCATCTTTGAAAGGCCATCTAATCCAATCCCTCTGCAATTAGCAGGGACATCTTCAACTAGACCAGTTTGCTAAGAGCCCCATCCAACCTGACCTTGAATGTTTTCAGGGATGGGGCACCTCTCTGGACAACCTGTTCCAGCATTTTATCATTCTCATTATAAAAAACTGCATCTTATACATGGCCTAAAACTAGCCTCTTTTCATTTTAAACCACTATCCCTCATTCTATTGCACGAGGCTCTACTAAAAAGTTTGCTACTTTTCTTTCTTCTAAGGCTCCTTTAACTACTGAAAGGCCACAACAAAGCCTCCCTTGAGCCCCTTCCCTGCTCCAGGCTGAACAACCCCAGCTCTCTTGGCCTTTCTTCATAGGCAAAGTAGCTTTTCACATCCTCTTTGACAGTGTGTTCATGCTTACCTACCCCACCAAAGAGAGAAGAGGCTGAGATTCCCCCTCAGTATGCTGGGATGTCTGAGGCAGAGAGTTCAGACCTGTCAGACCTGTCTGACTTCAGCTATTCTGCCTTGGTTTGTTCTGTATTTCAGACCTTGACACAAACCAGCTCAGCTGCCCTGGCCCAGGGAGGGTTTTTGTTTGTTTGTTTGGTTTGTTGGTGGTGGTTTTTGGGAGTGGGTTTTTTTTTTGTTTGTTTGTTTGCTTGTTTGGGGTTTTTTGTTTGTTTGTTTTTGGTTTTGGGTTTTTTTTTCTGAGTGTTGCATTAATTTTAAATTTCTTTAATCTCTGATTTGTCAGGGAGGGAAAGAAGGAAATCTCATCACTTCCTTCCTAGAGACGTGGTTTAAAGAGGAGATGACAGTATGCTTTAATTTTTTTAAAGTCCTCTCAAGCAAAATGAACATTCATTTTGTGCCTGAAAGCATCTATTTTCTGAGCCATAACTTCTCATCTCTGTTATTCACAATGTACCCTTTGGCTTCTTGACATTCTCTAGAGATGTCCCAGTCCCTGGCAACATGTCACTCTTATTAGGAGTGATTTCTACAGACCTTGAGTGACTTCTGGGAAAACACTTGGTCCCTTCTCGGGAGGACAGGGCAGGCTGGTTCTCATTGTTGCTGGGAGAGAAGCAGTCCCCCAGCACCAGCTCTGAGGACTTCAGCCTCTTAATTTTGTGCTACTACTGCAGGCAACCAACATGAGATTTGACTTTTTGCTTGGTGCTTCACTACATTTGCTATCTCATGAATAAGCCTTTGATCCATAAATCGAGCTGTGTGTTGCTCAGACAAGTCATGCAGATGGGGAGCAAGTGAATGTCAGGTGCTGGGCTGCCAGGGAGCAGGACAGTCCAGGAGTGCAGTCCAAAAGATGGTGAATTTTGTGGCAGAAATGTCCTTGCCACCAACATAGGGAAGAGGCAAACCCAAGTAAGTGCAGAACTCTTCATGCTACCTTTTCCTGCCAGCTCTGAGTTACCTGAGTTCCCAGCACTGACTGCTAGAGTTTTTTTAAGAACCTAAGAATATGCATGAGAATGTTGTCCTGAGGGTCCTGTAGTCATTGCAAAAACTGAGATACTGCAGGTCAGTAAATAACCTTTTTTTCCTGGAAGATACCACATACATAACAGTTCCTCATGGAGTGACTCCATGACAAGTACTGCTCTTACTTCTCTCAGTGCAATTTTTCTAGAGAAGGATAAAAAAGCATAGTCAAAGGAGAAATTCCAACTTAGACCCTGTAGGTTTAGAGCTGGTAGTTTGGTTTTTGGTCCTGGTCCAGGAAGAAAGAAAGAGTTTCTGCTTTCTTTTGTGGTAACTGGAATCTTTCAGAGTGACCAGTATCAAAGTTTCCTGTTCTGTTTTTTGTTGTCTACACTCATGCTTCAGCCAGAGGCAGGGATCAGAGCCTGCCAGCAACAGCTTGCAGCTCTATTTCGTGCTGCCATGTGACAGTGGCCCTGGCAAGAAGCCTTTGGAAGAGGAGGTTTGCAGATAGGAGTGTCCAGCTTAACTGCAGCAGCTGCTCCTGTGGGATTCCTCTCTGCACCCTCTATTTCACATCAGACCTTGGAGAAGTCAAGTGTAGAATACCTGTGCTGAAGCCTGGTGTGACAGACCCCCTCTGATTTCCTGCTTTTGGGATCTGCTCATGCCAGCACAGTATGGCAAGAGGACTTGCACTGAGACCCTGGATTACTCAGATGTGCTGCCACTGCCAGAGCAAGTGTCTGTGTCTCCCAACTATGCCGCCAGTGCGGAGCTCAGCCGGAGCTTTGGGATGTATCCACTGTACACCCAAGTGCCAGCAGCTGCTTTTTGGGGACAGCAGCCTTCTGCTTAGCAAATAATGTGTGAGACAGGTGGGCTATGGACTGTCCCTGCCAGCAATGGGATGGAGAACACACAAATAATGTGAAGAGCAGATCAGTTGCTTTTTTTACTACTCCTGTGTGTCTGGCTGCTGCCATACAGAAACTAACTACGATGCATTTGGTGCCAGGTAACAATAATATTTAGATCTCAGAGGAAATGTGCAGCAGAGCAGGAGTCAGATGAATGTTATCCAGGATGGGAGGCATCTTTGAGCAGCCTCTGGGCCTGCCAGATCCTGCTTTGTTTATTGGTCTGTATAACTGAATGACTATTTTTCTGTCTGCACAGCCTTCAAAACAGGTTAGCTGTTATGAATTACTTATTTTCCTGTGTGACTCCCAGCACAAGCAGCAGTTGCAAGGCTCACACTGACCAGTTGTGTATCAAAAAGAAAGTGAAGGAGTAACCAGGCAGAGCAACCAGCAAGTGCTTTAGATATGAATGTTGGTATCATTTTTGGTATAATTTTTTACTGGGAAGCGGCAGCAAGGGTTTCACCTGATGCCACATCACACAGTGCTGCTAGGTGCACCACCACTACAGCTGCTAGAACTCTGCCATGCATATCCCTGGTAATGGAAACATCTGGGATTCCCATGTCACCACCACCTCCATAAAACTGATGCTTATGCCTAAATAATAAGAAGAGTCAAGTACCCCAAACTCCTGAAAAAAACAAGTGATCAGACAAATGGACTGAAAAAAGAGGGAGAGCGACAGAGAGGAGGAGAAAGCATACTGACCAGGGCAGAAATGTTTCTGACCACCAATCAATGAGCAGGTGTATTATTAAACACCCATTGAAGATTTCAAATTGCTGAAAGCTGCCTGCTTTCAGCAGCTGTACAGCACCCCTAGATTAGCCAAGATTTGCATTGTCTTTGTCACTCTCCTTGGCATTTGGTCTTTGGTCCCAGAGATACGCTCTTGTAGCAACCCTTGTTGGCTGGGGTTAAACCATGGCACAAACAGGCAGGAACTGTAGGGGTTGCATTTGCAAAGGAAATTTTGATTTTGCTGCCACAAAACAAAGGAGTGTCCACGTTGGAGATGGTGTGTCAGTCACTGCTGCCTGACTGAGGAGAAACAGGTTTTTTGCAGAAACCCTAAAACCACTTTGGTTCTAAAGGCATCTGCTGGCAAGGTATACTCTCATGCCTCATGGATCCTGTTGATGGCCTTGGTCTGGCATCTTTCATGACACCTTGTTGAAACAGGATTCATTCATCAGCCTCCAAGATGTACAAAAGCAAACTCCAGGTTTCCATGGAGAATCTATTCTGCTTTCTCCCTGCGTATCTGAAGTTCCTACCAAGAAGGAGCCAAAGCAGCGCGATGCATTTGCTTGATATTGATTTTACAATGGGAAAATGTGCTCTGGGGAGTGAATTAAAAACATTAGAGATTCCCAAGCAATAAGCCAGGCAAAAGAAAAACACCCCAGTGTTTTATGTTATCAGTTGTTTAAAATTATCAGTCTTGCAGATACAAATTAACTAGATTGAGACTTTGCTATTATTCAGAAACCCTAATCAAAATCACATCTCCTCTGGAGTGTTTGTCTGCTGGCATTAGAGTGCACAATTCTTCCTTATTGGAGCAGAAAGCCTGCCCTTTTACGGTCCGTTGTCAGCCTGCATTGTGCCCCTCCCAGTGGCAGCAGCACGGTTCACAAATCGATGACTAATCCTGATCCAAATCAGTTATCAGATATGATGGAATTTTTTTTCTGTGCCCTGAGATAGCAAAGAAATCGCTGTTAACATCACTTTGCTGAAAGTGTTCAAGTGCAGGGCAGACTTGATATGTGTCTCACAGGAATGCAATGGGACACTAAACACAGGTTTTACTCCAAGATGGTTTAGACCCTTTTAGAAAGTATTGCCTTTAAATGCAGCTCCATTTTTTAGAGGGGATGGGAACAAAATAAGTGCAGTAACTCTCAAGAAGGAGGAAATCCATTGTCTTTGAGTTTAATCTTTAAGCTGAACTTCAGGAGTCAGCTTTCAGGACTGCATATTAGTTTTTCTCCATCTTTTTTAATTTGTGCAGCATTCTGAGAGGCTGGTTAGTGCATAAAGCAATTCCCATTGACACAAGACAAGAAAACTCAGCTCTGCTCACACTGCTGGCACTGAGCAGCTGTCCCATTGTAACAAGGTACAGCGACTCAACAGTCATTTCACTGCCTGGGTAACAAATTTGAACACGGCAAATTCCTTCTCTTTGGTAAATGATGCGCAGAAAGTGGCATTTCCATTACATCACCTATTGCAAAAATATAAAAGAGGGTTTGATTCTCTACATGACACAATTAATTCCAAAACGAAGAACTGGAAATAAATACCTCAGTGAACATATCTGCAGGAATTTATGAAGGAAGGACTAATTGGCTTTATCCGCGGTGACACTGTCAGGGTCACATCCTGACACATGCGATATCTTAACACTGAGAGAATGGGCATATTTCAAGTGCCAGAAGATAAGATAAAAATCCCGTTTAAAAGATTATGTCTTGTATCAATTTTTTGCCAGCAGCTTGTCTGCCAGAACACTACAGGAAATCCTTCTTTACAGCTTCTGGGTGTATTTTTGTCCCATTAGGTACAAAGCAATCATTGTTCTGCATGTTGAATGTATGACAAATAGTGAAGACACTGTAGGCTGTGTGCTTCTGCTCAGTGATGCCAATTAACCAATTTATTATTACTGCAGTCTTTAATACTGAAATCAGTGCATCAGGGAGGAGATTGGTAATGCAGTATACAAACATGCCTGTATTGTAGATGGTGTTTAGACCAACAACTCCACTGCCTTGGCTGCACAGAAAGCAGAAAATAAGAAGGAGAAAAAAGCTGCTATGAAACCCCTACAGAAAAATTTTCTCTGTCCTAGATACTGTTCTGAAAGAGCAAGAATTCATTTCCTAGCATTCTGCCTTCTCATTCTTGGCAGGGTAGTGGCCCACAGCCACAGTGGCAGGCACTGTGCAGAGACAGATCCCAGCCCAAAGGGACAAGGTGTGTGCAGCTGAACTTCCAGGCCGCCTTCTTCCCCTTGCTCTGAGGGACTTTAGGCTTCGGAGCAGCTCCTAAACCACATGAGTCTCATGGGTCTATGGGACTGGGTGATATCCATCCTAGGGCACTACGGGAGCTGCTGGAAGGGCTCACCAAGCCACCTTCCATTATTCACCATCAGTCCTGGCTGACCAGGAGGATCCCAGGTGACTGGAGGCTGGTCAGTGTGACACCCACCCACAGGAAGGGCTGGAAGGAGGATCTGGGGAACTCCAGGCCTGGCAGCCTGGCCTCAGTGCCTGGGAAGGTTACGGAGCAGATCCTGAGTGTGACCACAAGGCACATACAGGACAACCAGGGGGTGAAGGACAGCCAGGATGGGTTTGGGAAAGGCAGGTCCTGCCTGACCAGCCTGATCTCCTTGTATGACCAAACAGGTCATATAATTAGTGAGTGGGTGTCCTGGGCAGTGGGAAAAAGAGAAAACTTGTGGATGTGTACACCTGGACTTCAGCAAAGCCTTTGACACCATCTCCCAGAGAATTCTCTGTGAAAAGCTGGCAGCCCACGGCCTGGACAGGCACTGTCTTTGCTGAGGCAAGAAATGCCTGGATGGCCAGACCCAGAGTGTGGTGGGGAACAGCACTGCATCCAGCTGGTGTCCCGTCACCAGCGGTGTCCCCAGGGCTCAGCGTTGGGCCCACTCCTGTTTAATATCTTTTACCAATGGTCTGGATGAGGGGAGTGAGAGCAGCCTCAGTGAATTTGCGGATTTCAGCCAGTTTGGTGGGAGTGCTGATCTGCTGGAGGGCAGGAAGGCCCTGCAGAGGGACCTGGACAGGCTGGATCCATGGGCCAAGGCCAATGGTGTGAGGTTGGACACACCCGAGTGATGGGCCCTGCACTTTGGCCACAACAGCCCCTGCAGCACCACAGGCCGGGGCAGAGTGAGTGGAGAGGGCCTCCAAAAAGGAGCTGGGGGTGCTGGATGGCAGCAGCCTGAAGGTGCATGTGCTCAGGGGCCAAGGAAGGCCTGTGGCATCCCGGCCTGGATCAGGAATAGCGTGGCCAGCAAGAGGTCGTTCTTCCCCTGTACTCGGCACTGGTGAGGCCACACCTCGAGTGCTGTGCCCAGTTCGGGAAGGACACGGAGAGGGTGGAGTGAAGCCAGAGAAGGACAAGGAACCTGGGAAGGGTCTGGAGCACCAGTGCTGTGAGGAGCAGCTGAGGGAGCTGGGGGGTTTAACCTGGAGGAAGGAGGCTCAGGGGTGAGCTCAACACTGTCCACAACTCCCTGGCAGGAGGCTGAGGCCAGCTGGGGTCAGGCTCTGCCCCCAGCAACCAGCGCTGGATCCTTGTGGGTGGAATTGCCTCCTCCAGGACTAGGGCTGGACATGCTTCAATGGCCACAGACCCAGTGGGAGGTTAACTAGGCTGGGGAAGAAGGATGTACCACTGATAGCGGGCACAAAGAACGCAGAATTTATGGACCCCAAGGACATTTAGCAGCAGCCCCAAGATAAGGAATAAAGTAATAAAGGAACTGTGCTGAATCAGCTGTGCCTGTGTAAAAGGTACAGCAGGGACAGATCACCAGCACCGGCTGAGAGCCCACCTCAGACCACGAGAGCCCTGAGCACGCAGACTAACCAGCATGAGAAGCGAGACGGCCACTAAACAATAGCAGAATACTAATTAGTAAGAGAACTGTGTAACTTGTACCCTATGAACATTAATTCCTTGGTTTNTTTTTTTTTTTTTTTTTTTTTTTTGGAGTATCACCGAGCACCCAGGTTTGTGCAACTCTGAAATAAATCATCGACGTCTCTCTCGAGTGTGCACTTATTGGCTCGTTCGCCGATTTTTGTGGACAACAGCAGTACTGTAACGAGAGCAAAACCCTAGACACTTCCCCAATGCCTGCATTTATTCCAACTATCGGGAAATGAAGCGTGAACAACTCTAAAGGTGCAGTTCCAGCCATGAGGCACCAGCGGAGCTGGAAAAGAAGCACCTAAAAGGATTCTCTGCTGGAGGAGAGGCTTCAGCGCGGCAGGACACGAGCCCGGAGCGGGCTCCGCACACCCGCACGGGCGGGCCGCGGACG
>VWZN01017931.1:577922-588174 GCA_013396955.1 Regulus satrapa | reverse complement strand
GTGCGCTCCGGGCGGCCTGGAGAGGTGATGGGGCGGAGCGGAGCCGGGGGAGCCCCGCGGGGAGGGCAGCGGGCACTGGCCCGGGCAGGGCCCGCGGGAGCCGGGGGGATCGCCCGCAGGGCTGAGGGGAGCGCGCTGAGGGCGCGCACACGGACGTCCGTATGTCCATGGGCGCGTCCATGTATCCATGGGCACAGCCGGACATCTGTGGGAACATCTGTACATGCATGGGCACATCTGGACAATCGTGCACGTCCATGGACACATGCACATGTCCATGGGAACATCCATGTTTGTTTTCTCTTATTTTTATGGAACTTTTCTTCCTGGTTTTTAATCCACTTCAGTCGCTTTTCAAAACTCAAATGTTTTTGGATTTTTTTTCCCAGTAAGGGTTGGAAGGAAGGGGAAGCATCTTAATCTTCTGCAGTCCTTGAAAAACTTTCTTGCCTTTCTTTTCTTAAACAAAATCCAAGCAGTCAATGAATTTCAGGTCTCTTTGCATCCTCAGGAAAATCTATAATGAAGTGGTGCCAAACTGTGATTAGAGCCTGAACATTAAGAGGGGCTTGAAAACAGGCTGGTGGAGTTTCCTTAGTGGACGAAAACATTTTCACAGTCTAATCACAAGAATGTCCTTTAAAAAAACCCCAACCATTTCTTGCAGGTAAACCAGGAAAAATAAAAGGCTGCAACTACTTCTTAATAATTTATTAAAATCACTCCATNTTAACCCCGCAGCAAGCAGCCGGGGCGGGGGGGGACAGTGCCGGCAAAGGCTTCACTGCAGCGGCGGCCGCTGGTTCGGCTTCTCCGCCTCGGCTCGCCCCGGCCGTTCTCCCGCTCGCTGCGCTTGGTCCGCAGGCGGCGCGCGGGGCGCCTCAGCCCAGGCGGGCGGGAGGGCCGCGGGNTCTGGACAATCGTGCACGTCCATGGACACATCCACATGTCCATGGGAACATCCAAGTTTGTTTTCTCTTATTTTTATGCAACTTTTCTTCCTGGTTTTTAATCCACTTCAGTCGCTTTTCAAAACTCAAATGTTTTTGGTTTTTTTTTCCCAGTAAGGGTTGGAAGGAAGGGGAAGCATCTTAATCTTCTGCAGTCCTTGAAAAACTTTCTTGCCTTTCTTTTCTTAAACAAAATCCAAGCAGTCAATGAATTTCAGGTCTCTTTGCATCCTCAGGAAAATCTATAATGAAGTGGTGCCAAACTGTGATTAGAGCCTGAACATTAAGAGGGGCTTGAAAACAGGCTGGTGGAGTTTCCTTAGTGGACGAAAACATTTTCACAGTCTAATCACAAGAATGTCCTTTAAAAAAACCCCAACCATTTCTTGCAGGTAAACCAGGAAAAATAAAAGGCTGCAACTACTTCTTAATAATTTATTAAAATCACTCCATCAGCAATAAGAAGGCTCAAAGCCTTCTTGCCTTATTCTCCTCGTGACATTTTCTGTGGCAATATTTTCCCTCCCACATTTTGCTTTGCTCTTTAAGACAAAAGGTTCAGGTCTGATTCCCTTTGAAAATCACTGGCTTTTCTTCCCGTGGGTGTGTTTGCAGAAGGTAACAGTTTCAAGGAAGGAAATGTTCTATCTATAAACACCTGTCTGTCTTTGTTCCCAGGGTTTGCTTCTGTGCCAGTGCAAGGGAGCTGCAGTTCCTACTCCAGCCTGGCATGGGCTTTCCAGACACGGTGCTCCCTCACTGCCCCCTGGACTGGGACAGTCCAGCAGTGCAGGAAAAGCAGCTTCTTCAATACGTGTAAGTCTTGAGTGGGATAAAAAGAATTGACTGTAACAAACAGGAGGGGGAAAGAAAATACCGCTTTGGGGAGATGCAGTCGTGAAAATCTGTGTATACTGATTTCTTTTTTGTGTCTCCTGAGATTACAGCTGCAGGTGTTGACAGAAGCGCAGGCACAAAATCAGTTTATCATCTTTTAACAGCAAACAAGGGTTTGCTTTATGTCACAGTGAATCCATCTAATGTATGTCATTGGTGGGAGGGGGAAGCAGCTTCCCCTCTGTTTCCTAGGTCTTTATAGGGAATATAAATTGTCTGTTTATCTTCTAAATGTTTTTTGAGCCACAGGCGAGATGTGCTGTTCAAGCTGTGCTGCCTCAAAAGAGAAATTACTGAAAGGCAAGAACGTGCTACACAAAAACTGTTGGTAGCAACCCTGCAGGTTCTCTGCTCTGGTGCACTGGTTTCCTCCAGTCCTGAAAGGAGTTTCAGCCCTGCTTACCAGAGCTGAGGAATGACGATGAGCCTGTTTAAATTCATCCTCAGGACTGTGAACTGAGATAACTGTGGGGCTTTTTCAGCTGCTTTGTGATTCCTTATCCTATCCCGTAGGGGAAGAGAAGAAATGGTGAGGACACAGTCTCTGACATGGATAACTGCAGCAATCAGAGAGTCAAAACTTGATTGTTTATAATCCATAGAATTTAAGAGATCTGCAGAATCGGGCTTTCAGAAATAGTGGTGTCTTCCTGTTCTTACCATCTGGGTGACAGAATACTGCATTTGTTTTCTTTACATCTGCTAAAGAAAAGGGGCTAAACAGTCAGGCTGGTCTTGCTGCTCATCTTATCCAGGAAATTTTGACCATTGACTCATTTCAAGTAATTGAGGGTAGAGAGGTCTCCAAAGACCTGGGAAAGGCTGCAGTGTGAACTGCAGGCTCTGCATGGAAAAGGCTTTCTGAGGATGCCACCTGCAGGAAAAACTCCTTTAGACAAGCAGCAACAAGATAAGAATATGTAAGAAGCCACCTTCTGTTGCTGTTTTGTTTATCTTGAATTAAACCCGTAGCACCACAACTGATTGCAGGGTGATTAGAATTTGTAGGTTAGATTATTTCCTTCATTAGGCTTGTATTCATATTCACAAGCTCTAGATGAGCTCTGTTTTACCAGGAGCTTTTCTAGATGCTTGGTTAAATGACTGAATTAAAAATATTTGCTGGGATGGCATCCCTGTTGTTTAGTAAAATTTTATATATTTAGGCAAAATACCTAAAACTATTGGCTTATTTAATAAGATGTAACAACCTGGAAAAATGAACGTGTACCTCCTTTACGTATTAAGCAGAGACAGTAGCCATGAGATTCTAAAGACTCAGGGTTTTGTATTTCAAAGTACAATTATTCTAAGAAGGCTTTCTCTTACAGAAGTAAGAAGCAAAATCTTCAGAACTCAAGTGAAGTGGATACAAACAGTATATATCACTCAAATCCTTAGCAGTGCAGTTGCTTCAGAAGTGGCAGCATTTAAAATGCAGATATGACCATTTTCTGTGAAACGGTTGTCAAGGGAAATGTCAGCCAAATGACAGGGCTTTGTGACTGAGAAGGGGTGACTGGATTTTTCTCTCTCATTAGTGAGTGCTTAATTATCTTCCATCATTCCTTGGGTGGTATCACTGTGCTCTTGTTAGTAGGGTCATCAGTACCTTCAAGATAACTATTATTTTTAATAGTTTTACTGATTTAAATAGAAGGAATTCGTTTAAATAGGAGGGATTGCAATTTTCCTAGGCATTTATCTCTGATCCTTACCCAGATAGTTCTCTCTTGCAATTCTTGACACAAAAACATACACAGGGATTTATTCTTGTCCTCTGACATATTTCAGTGAGTTTCTAATGAAATAATGTGAAATTATCTTCTTATTCCAGGCTTATTCTTTCTCCTTTCCACCCTCCTGACCATGAGAAACAATCCAGTTTTCATTTACTGCTTAGGCTGTCTCCCAGCCTTAGGAATTATCTTTGACCCTAGGCATCCAAACCAGAATGATTTGCTCAACATCCATTATGTCTCCAAGTGCATGTGAGATAAAGAGCTTTTATTTGATACTGGGACTCTATGGAACTTACACTGTCCTGCTCACAGGTAATTCCATCAGCTACCCTTGGAATCATGGAATCTTGGAATCATAGAATGGTTTGGGTAGGATGGATCTTAAAGAGCATCTTGTTCCAAAGCTACTTCTGTGGCCAGGGACACTTTCCACTGCTCCTCGAGGCTGCTCCTTAATTGCATTTTGTATCACATTTTTGTAGTCTTGTGGGAGTTTTCTTTGGGCTAAGCTGTTCATTTTGACAGCCATGTCTTAACTCACTGATCAGAATTTAAAAATACTTACTTTTTCAATTTGCAAAGAATTTTTCTTGAAGTATGAACATTCCAGATAAATAAGAAGAGCTTTGATGTTTCAACATTAAAGATGTAAAGAGTTACATCTGTACAACTGCTTTTTAAATTAATTTTTTTCCTTTTACAAGAGAGTTGTCTGTAAGTTCAAAAAATAGTTGGTTAATTGCTTTTAGTCAAAAGAAAGGGGACTGAATGCCTTATAGTTAACTGTACCTGAAGAAGCATTCTGTTTGGTTTTGATTTGAATGGGGGTTTCTCTACAGTATTTATTTTGATGGTTTCATGGTATTACTTTTCAAAGGCATTTAGCTTCTGATTTTCATTTTGTTTCAAGGAACTGAACCAAGCCAAAGGTGTTTAGTTTGCAGACCTCACTGAAATTTCTCTTCTCCTTATCCATCTGGTGACACTGTGGCATGATAGTTACTAAAAATAGAAAATGAAAGCTTTAATAGTCAAAGCAACCTTAAAAAATAGTAGCATTTACAACAACATACACGAGCTACATTTAGGTCCTTGGTTTTTCATAAAATGTTATAAAGAAAAAAAAAATACAATTTCTCAGATGCTGGGATTGTAGCTGGATTTATTCAGGGTTTGAATTGAGACTGACAATCAACCTGACAGTCCCTCATCTACAGCTTCTGCTGACATTGTGACAAACTGTCAGTTTTAGAAAATGTGAAATTCTAATCTGAGAGCACTGCGGAAGTGTGCTCAAGGTTTGCAGTTAAGTGGAGTTATTCCCTGTGCCAGTATAGCAGTGTGAATGCTTCTTTTGGAATATTTTCCAGTTCTGGGGTTTTTTTGTGCTATCAGGATACAAGTTTTGTTTCTGGATTTTGAGGAAAATGCCCAAAACTTCCCCATTCTATTTTGGGGGAAAAAATAATTAGGCTATAGATGTCTTTTTCTGCCAACAAACTTTCAGACCCACCTAAATATGCAATCCACATTATTAGATCTTTTGCATTTTTTGACCATGTTATTGAATTACTTTGAATAAATAGGTATCCCCAAGAGCTTGAGACTTTATTAACAAAACCAAACAGAGGGCAGGAAGTCTGGTAGTATGTGAGGGTTTTTTTCCTGTTTCGCTCTTGTGGAAATCCATCCAGCAGTGAGAAGTAGTACGGAGCTTAAGCTTTCAGTGGAAACATTTCAGGTATATTGCAGTCCTTATTTATAGTCTGTGGGCTTTTGTCTAAAACTAAAGCCATTTTTATATCTGTCCCGTGGTCCTGATCTCTTAGATGGCCTCAAGTTGGTTTTTGTGGTGCTGCTGTAGTCCTTGTCCTAGTGAAGTGAGGCATTTCCAGTGCCCAGATTCTGGCAGTTCTGCAGTTGGGTGCCCCTGCTGCCCCAGTTCGTGCTGTGTGACTCAGTAGTGGCTGTCTAGACTGAATGCTTCCTTCAGGGCTTCCCAGGTTTGTATAAAGGCCCCGGAGAGCTCACAGATGATACCCTCAGAAGATGGCGTCTGCAGAGGGTGAGGGCAGAATTGCAAACAGGAGCATGTATTTTGCTTAAGCAACCCTTTTTTTTTTAATGCACTTACCAGGGAAGTGGAGATTTTTGTCTTCTCGTTCTTTCAGCAGAGCTCAGTATCAGACATGTGTCATCTGCTGCCATTTAAAAAAGCATTGTTGTTGAAAACAGTGTTTTGAGTGTGGTGACTTAATACACTTGAGAATAATCTGGCACTGTATCTCCTTTCTTAGAGATCTTACAGATCCATGCTTTTCTACTCATGGGCCAGGATTAGACAGGAAATCAAGAAACTGATGTCATATGATGGCAAAAAGTTGCATTTCAGAGGTGAAGTGGCAAGAGCAGTTCTCATTTGGGATGAACACACTGATTTTGATGAGTCTGCTATAGAATCTCACGTTAGAAGTAATCTCTCTGGTATTAGTATGCCATTGTTCCATTTTTCTCTCATTAATAAATCTCTTTGTATTATCATCTGCAGAATATTCCCTTTTGAGTCATGGAGGAGAAGATTCAACCTAGAGGAGTTAAGCGTTTTCCATAAGTAACTTTACAAAGCCTGAGTAGGTCTTGGAATTAAGGACTTCCACATTTAAAACTAAGAGGAAAATATATTAGAAACATAACTTCTCAGGTAACAGATGGTATGGACTGAGTTCCCAGTTTTTGAACAGTATATGAGTTCAGCTGAAGATGATTAAGGTGTATAAAGTCAAACTCCATCTTTGTTTTGGATGGTTCACTGCTATTGTTTTGGAAGTAGGTTTTTAATGAAATTGTGAGAATGACTCCAGCCTCTCATAAGAATTGAGCTTAAAGTTGAATGTTAATACATGCAATTGCAAATGACATCTAAATTATTTGAGTCATGTTCAGGCACTGCAATGAGTTGTAGGTTTTGCTCTTAAGACAGCTGCTCTGTGTTTCTTTTTTCCTGGCACCTTTACCCTAAATGCTTTGTAATTAAAGATATTGTTGTTAGCACATTTTGTAAGATGGCGGAGGGAGATTGATATCATAAGGCCTAGATTTAGAAATACAGTAGAACACTCCTATTCCTAACCTAAGCTACTTAAATTGCAGTTCCTTGCCAAATCCTGGTTAGAGTAACTTGCTCTGTGCCAGCCTCTGTCCTAGGAATCTTTTTAAGTACACGTGGAAAGGGAGCTGGAAGCAGAAAGTTATATTTTTTTGTTATAAAGATTGTGAAACAACAGGGAGATGTATATTCCTGCAGAAAGTGGGAGACCAAGGCTGAAGTCCTTCAAATCAGGAAGTGTGTGGGTCTCCAGATAAGTGTCTTAAACCTCTGGATTAAGTAAAAGGGGTAAGTTAAGTTAAAGTCCTGCATCCAAGAAGAAATGTCTCATTGTGGTCATTAAGCAGCTGTGTATAGACTGTAATTTATCATTACATTTGAAGTAGAATGTGTAGCAGCACATTCTCTGCTCATTCGTATTTCATGTGCGTGAAGCATTCTTTTCTAAGTCATGTTTTTGTTTGGAGATGGTGGCAGGTCCATTGGTGTCTGGAGAAAGAATGGGATTGAAATATCATCCCTTGTAAGATTTCATCTGTTAATGAAGGTGTGTATTCCAGGCTGAAACTTGGTAGAGAATGTAAGGGATTGAAAATACTTCATTGAGTTCCTTAAGGTAATACAGCTGCACAAATGTAATGGTGTTGTTAGTGGACAACAGTGCATTGAAAGAAGCATGTTTATTATAACAAGTTCTTTAGTCTTTTTTATTATGTCCATATTTATTTCTTTGTTTCTCTGCTGTTGTGCTGCCACAGGCTATTTGTCACCTAAAACCTTAGGAAAAGATTAGTTGTATTTGCAAGAAGGGAACCTACTTAGCTGTTTTACAAAATTGATTATTTATTTTCCTTTAACTCCGTCAGTTTTCCAGCTTACTGCTCCTTGTCTTTCTTTGTTTGCTCAGCAAGCTGTGAACTCGTCTTGCAGGAGGCAAAGAAATCTGATTTTAATCTCAGTTAAAGTATCTAGGATACTGGTTTCTTATGGGGTCTTTTAATACTTGTGGTTTACTGAGGTGTGGCCTAATATTCATCTGATAAATATCTGTCTCCTTCCTGATACTCAGGGATAATAGAAAAATACACAAACCCGAAACCTTTCTGGAATATCACAAATACCTTTTGTGTAGCTTTAGCAAAATGGTTTAATGTCACACAGACCTACTGTTGGTGGTTGTTAGTGATCAGCTTGCATAAAACATGCTTTCAGCTCAGTTCAGTAGTGGATCTTCATCTAGTCTATAAAATAAAATCTTATAGATGACACTTTTTTCCCCCCACTCAGTAGCTCTGTGCTTTTGGGTAACTGACTAAAAATGTGTAGTGGCTTTTACGACTGGTTTTATTTTAGCTCTTGAGGAATGCATGCAGCAGCCTGTTTTACAAAGGCAAAATAAAATAAGCCCATAAATCTCAAAGGCACTGCATATCTGCTGTAGTGCCTTCATTCCAGAGCATCTCTACAAGTGTGAAAGCAGTGCAGTGGTCCTGCTTTCCATCTGGGGTTACTTCCTCCAATTCAAGACATTTCTCCTGCCTGCCTATGTGCTCGCTAATCACCTTAGTGCTTTTCTGCCAAGTCAGATTGACCTTTCTTGCACACTGATTTTTATTTTCTCCAGTGGTGTGTTCTCTGTCTGTCATAAGCAATGTCCCCCACCATTGTAATCTTCCTGATGACAGCCTACCCCTTTCATATCCCATTCTTGTCACTTCGTCTTAAAATCAGCGTGATACCTCCATCCCATAAAGAACTCAGCTCTGCAGCCTGCAGGCTTCTGATGTGTTTCATTAAATGCAGCTGCTTTCCAAACACATGATGGTATTATTATAGACTGATGAGATGAACTGCACTTTGGGACCAAATGTGATGTTTTCATCTGGTTCTAATTTTGTCAGAATTTGTGCAGTGCTTGAGGCCAAAGCTTGACTCGGCCTGACCTGTTCTTCATGGATCTGTTGGCATTGAATGTTCTCCTCTGGTGCAAGACAATGTCCTTACTCTGTGACCTTTGCTACTTTCCTCTCTTGGAATTAAAGTGATCTGATTGTATGTGTACTTGGAGTGCAGCTCAAAGTGCAGGATTTTTTTGGCATGTTTTAACCATATTTTCTCTTAACTGCTTGTTGCTGCCCCTCTGCAGCCTCCTTTTAAGCTGTTACAACCCTTTGTGAGGTCACCCAAACTGCAGATTGAGGGACTGCTCCAGCTTAAAAATAGCCTTGAAAAGAAAATTCTAAGTACCTTTATTGTGATTCCATGTTTCCAGGCTAGCAGGATTATAATTTTTTAAAAAATAATTGCTAGTTACACAGTGTTTCTGAATAAGCTAAGAAGCTTAACAGGATTGATGATCAGCCTTCCACCTAATAGAACAGCCCCATAGTTCATTTGGCATGAATTTACTGAAAAACACATTACCTACTTACTTTGCCTTTTTTCTTTTAACCTGAAAAATAATTGCAATGAGGAGGTAATGCATTTTTATATAAGTTTTTGGTGGGGTTTTTTGGTTTTTTTCCCCCCACACATTTAGCTCTCAGCTACATGCATTGGTGTGTTGTAACCAGCTGGAAGGTTTTTAGTGGCTGACAGTTCAGACAGTGGTTTTAAGCATACAGCTGCTGTTTGTGGGATTTTTTTTTATTAACTTCTAAACCTCTGGACATTAGGGTTCACTTGAATGTCTAGAAAAGAGTGTGTAATTTCGGACAATTTTTTTTTTTTTTTACAGGGATTAAAGCCCAGCCAGGAATTAATTAAACTCTTACCTCACAGCATATAAGAAGTGGGATAAACTTAGCTGTTATCCGTGAGCATTTCTATTTGTCTGTAATACACAGATATCCATTTCTCTGCAGCAGAGCCAAAATCCCTGTTACATGTTTTGCCTGTTCATACACCATGTTTTCTGCGTATGTAGTGACTTTGGAGGCCACTTTGCTCTTGGCTGCTTGAGGTAATACAATTTTTTAGCTTCCTGGACTTGCAGAGTTGTGTGTCCTTCCTTGTGTCTTTACTTTCTAATGTACTGAGCTTTGCTGGATTCAGGATTCTCAAAAAGGAATCAGTTATGCTTCCTATTTTGAAAAAGATATTTGAATGTATAGGTGTGTGTCAAACTCTTGGAAGAACCACCTTGACACCTTAAACAAATTTGATACAAAAATAAACCTGATCATCTCTGGGCATCCTGGCTTCTTTTTGCTTCTGTCCCCACTGTGTTGTCAGCATGGCAGAGCTTGCCCAGTTCCAAAGCATTTTCCAGTCTGTGGGGCAGGATCTCAAGTGCATTAGTCTGAAAATAATTAATTGCTGGTGGAAAGTGGTAGTGATTTTATGGTTATTTTAATTCCCCTGGTTAAAAGTGTTTACTGACATTTTTTGTCTACTTTAAATAAACAAAATCAGTTGGTAATCAGAGAAGACAAGATTTACACTGGCATAGTAATGCTGCCCCTGGGTCAAGCACATAATAGCATTAATCTGCAATCAGAGCCGTGGTGAGGCTTCTGCTTTCTGGCTGGAGAGATGGGCAGGGAAGAACCTCCTGG
>VWZN01017931.1:540072-577710 GCA_013396955.1 Regulus satrapa | reverse complement strand
AATGGCTCTGCCTGAGCAGGGAGGCACCACCAGGTGACCCACGCTGGCCCCTTCCAGCCTGACCCACCCTGGATTCTGTGAAATACTATCTATGGTGTCTTCACATAATCGGTTTCTTTTTGGTATAGTTTTTTCTCTTGTTTTATTGTTTCTTTGGTTTTGGTTTTTTTGTGTAAGCTGCTGTGGTGTCCTGTATTGCCATCAGCTGGGTGAGCAGGAGTTTGCAGTTAACTGAAAATAACAGTTAACTACTGAATACGCTTCCAAAGTCCTGCTCTCCTGTGCCGAGTGGAGCACCAAGGCAGAGCATGGTCCTGGCCACAGCCACTGCCTGAGGAGGCCTGACAGAGCCAGAGCTCAGTGATGATGCTGGTAAAGTGTTTGCATTCCTTCCTCCTTACATTCCTTTCCACTTACACAGGCTATAAGGGGGACATTGTATTTTCAGAACTCAAGAACAGCAGCAGGTGTATGTTTTGCCTCACTTCTTGTGTTTTGTGGCTTTTAAAGCAGGCTCGCCCTTGGTTATTTTTGGGGGTGATTCAAGTTGACTGTCATTGATCGATGTCCCTGGATAAGTACTTCAAGGTATTGCTGCTCTGAGTTACTAATGAATTATTTTCTTTTCATGACCTGGAAATTAATACCTTTTTTTTAGGAATATTTGCCTTTAAATCAATTTTGAAAAACCCTGTAAAAAACATACCCTTGGCTGTGTGCCTCTCTCAGTGCAGAAATCAGGAGCAGAGACACATCTGTGCACCGAATGCATATGCAGAGTAGGAAATTACTTTCTTGGCAAGGCAGTAATGCTACAGTTTAAATTCCAGCAAAGCAAAGATCAAGTAGGTTTCAAGTTTGGGGTTATTTTTTGTTCAGCTTCGGTTTGCAGTGTAAGCTTGTAAGTACTTGAATATAACTTAAGGAAGTTGTTTTTTTTTATTTCAGTGACAGCTGATCAGCTATGGAAAGGAGTTTTGGCAGAGACTGGCGTGGGAGTAAAGAAAGGAAGAGGAAAGAAAAGGAAGAAAAAGCTAAGGAAGAATCTCAATAGAGGCCAGGAGATTGGTGAAGGTAGATTCATATATACAAAGCTGAAGACATGTTTTGATGTTTTTGTGTATAGTGTTTCTTGATTTCGTAAGAGGGCAAATTTCTTTTCAGTTCTCTCAGAACTTCTTGAGATATTCTTGTCTTTAAACGAAAAAAATCTTGATATGATTATTTGATGTTGATTTTGCTTTTTCATATATAAATTCTGCATCATAGAGTGCATTTGAAATATGTGAGAATTTTCCATTTTGTTGCATTTTTCCTGAAGGCAGAGCTGCAATCCTAATTTAGAGCAAAGCATAATTTTTCTCTGTTATTTTTAAGGACGTTCTGGTTTCCTCTGGCCTGGTCTTAATGCTCCTGTGTTGCAAACTGGGAAAGTGCAGGAAGTTGCCCAACGGAAAAAAGAAGAGCAAGAGAGAATTCAGACTGAAATTATTCAGCAGAGAGATACATGGGAGAAAAGAAAGAAAATAAAAATTAAGAGAGAGGGAGGATGGAGTGGAAAGTGTTGGGGGGGTATCATTCTGGATCCCCCTGACCCTGGTCCTAATGGAGGTAAGAAAATCAATTCTCTTCTTCTTCTCCCTTAGCCTTTTGGAAGGGGGACTTGGAGAAAGTGAGATCCAGACTTTTTCTGTGATTGAAAATTGGTTTAGTACCTTGCTCCATGCCCACACACAAGCAAACTAAATCAAAGAGCAGGTGCTGCCACCACCAGTGAAATTTGTAAAAACGCTGCTTAATTTCCTGTAGCTGTTAGGCTGTCCTGATACATTATAGGCTGTATAATTTTATGTGGTATTACAGAGTACTGTGTTATGTCACACACTGCTAGAGGAGTCTTGAAGGATGGAAATGTTTTTCTGTGTCCAGCATCAATTGTCCTGAGTATGAAATATAATCATGGGTTTTTTTTAGTTTCTTAAAGGATCCTGTGGGATAAATCAATCTTTTTCA
The DNA here is from genome assembly GCA_013396955.1 of Regulus satrapa. Taxonomy (NCBI): domain Eukaryota; kingdom Metazoa; phylum Chordata; class Aves; order Passeriformes; family Regulidae; genus Regulus; species Regulus satrapa. The sequence continues at coordinate 575,697 of VWZN01017931.1, read as the reverse complement.
AATTCTAGTTCAAATAATGAAATAGGATTAAAGATTATGTCATTTAAATGTTGCTTTTAGAAGAAGCTGCAATAAATAACTATCATAATAACTCTGATAACTATAAAGGTTTGGTTTATTTCCTAAGTAGTTCAATATAGTGAAACTAGTGTACAGCAGAGAGATGACTTTTTTACAGTGCTGTTATTCAGACTACTAGAGAATCTACAGTAAATTTAATTTAGAAGCCTAATCTTTTTCAACTAATTAAACATGAAAAAAACTTGTCAACTCCAGTTGGTCTGAGTTTTTGTTGTGAAGCTCAGCTTATTGACATCTTTCTGTACAGTTTTGTAGTAAGAGGAGCTGAGAAAGTCAGGTGGTATTTTCTAGCACTGAGCACTGTTTGCATTTCATTTTGTTACCCTAAGAGCAGATATTCCGTGGAAGGCAGCAATGTGATAATGGACTTGGCCAACTGTCAATGAATCTGTCCATGTAAAAATAGGAGATTTGAGAGATTAACTGCTCCAAATTCCCCATTAGTCAGTGGTAGAACATGGAGCAAGTCAAGGAAGTGCTGTGGTTCTAGTTCGATACTGTGAACGTGTGATTGTGTTGAGTTTGTCCCGCTACAAGAAGTGACAGCTGTTGTAAACAGTGTTTATGCATTTGTGAACTTCACCTTCTGGTGTTTTCCTTGATTTTTCTTTTGGCTGGTACTACTGATATGGATTGCTTGCATTAAAGTAGGCTGTGTAAAGTGATCAAGCTCAGTGATCTGTTCTAGTCAGATCGAGTTCTGCCAAAAAGAGGAAAGGACACTGCAATCAAAATAGGAGAATGAAGCTGTCAGCTTGTGTTATAGATGTGTTTGAGAAAAAGCAGTTTCTGATTAGCATGCACTGGTTTCCTTTTAATCTGCTAAAAATGTCGGGGATCTTCAGGCCCCCACAGTTCTTTCAGCATCTTTTTATTCAAGGGATTAATGATTTTTGCAGGGGAATTGGGACATTCACTGCATACAAAGCAATGTCAAGGTGACGAGAAGAACAGACCTGAAACTGCCAAATCCAGTGAATCCTTTTAGCCTTAGACTGGATTCCCTGGTGTCTCTCATTGTGCTAGCTAGGAGTAGAGAAACAACAATATTTTCCAATTAGAAATCAAATTACTTTTCTCCCAAGTTTACCATGTTTCCTTAGCAACTGAAGAGCTTCAGAGGGAGCAGAGAGTGCCCGCTGGGATTCATATCCTTACTGTGAGCTAGAAATCTGCTTTGTGTGGATGGACAGATCTCTAAACCGTGCCAAGATGATCATGTTTATAAACATCTTGGAGGTACTGTGTAAATGATAAACCAATGTTTGGTGAAGGACTGAGGTCCCAGTTCTGCACCATTACACACTTTGAAGCTTTCCTCCAGAATCTCACTGTAACTGCACCAAATAAAGGTTTTCAGTGTTATACTGAAATGCTCTTGTGCATGGGGTAAGTTGGAATAGCAAGAGGTTGTAAGGACTATGGCTATTTGAAGTGGTTATGTGTTGTTTTGTTTTGTGCTCCCTCTCTCCTTTCTGGAATTTCACAAAAGTGTCAATAGAGAAGTACCTGCAATTTCACAGAATCACAGAATCAAAGATTAGGTTGAGTTGGAGGAGACTTTTTACAGGCCATCTAGTCCAAACCCCAAATTTCTTTGAATCCCTGTTAATTGTATGGTAAAAGCTTCAGAATATTCTGAAAAATACTGGATAATACTTTAGTCATGATGGAAGCAACCCATCTGGTGATTTTAATGATTTACAGCTTTTGCTCTGTATATATGAAATTGGAGTTTTATTTGCATTTTAGAGCAGTATTTAGGGAAGAAGGCAGTTTACACTGCTGGTTCAAATTATTCTTATCTTACCTTTTCTACTTCTTGCTGAAGACTGAAGTACAATGTATAGCTCCATAAAAGTTGTGTCCTCCTTAATTTGTAGCACCTACATTTGTGCTGATAGACAAGTATCAAAAGGAAATGTAATTAAATCCTTTTTTTCTCCCAACAGAAACTTATGAAGATTTTGAAACAAGGGTCATCGAGGTAAGCATTGCAGATCTTTCCAGGGACTTTGAAGAACTCTCACTACTTTATATTTATTGCAATTATTTAACAAGTCTTTGCCAAGTCAGTACTATAGCAATAGGAATTAGTCTGGTTTTCTCCCTGGCTGACATGTACAAGCACAACCCTTGAGAAAGTGAGTTATTTTGTCTCTTCAATCAGAGAGAAGGGCTGTGAAAAACATTTTCGTAACAAAATGGCCTGATTCACAGCAGCTCCTTGTCTGAAAGTTAAAAGAATAATCAGGCAAGTCAGAAGCTGAGCTACCTGACAGCTCTACTGCAGAAAAGCATCTGAGGCTTCTCTCCTGTCCTGATAAATGTGCAAATGGATTTCCTTGTCCTTGATTATCTTTCTACATTTTGCTGAGATGGCCATCAGTTGGACTTCCTATCCAGTGGCTTGAGTGTTTTCCAGATAAATCCAAATCTTTGCTTGTGGCAAAGTGGGTTTTAATCTCTTCTGAGACATGGAGAACAGTGATGCTGTACTGTAATCTCAGTCTGGGTAATTAAAAGTCATGAGTTGGTTTCTATATTTTTTTTTTAATCCTGCAGAGGGGAAAGATGTAAACTGTTTTAGATGTCTGCTGTGAAATGGATAAAAAGCAATAGATATAAATAAGAAGCAAGGTAAATTTAGACATAAAGAATGACTTGCAAATGGAAATTTGAATACTGGAAGGGTTTGGGAATGTACAGAATGTCTGGCAGTGGAACTTTTTGAAAAACAAGTTAGATAATGTGTCAGAAGGGATGGGTAGACAAAATCTGTGACCTGTTAACCCATTTTCTTACCTCAATGGGTTTTTGGAGTGGACTGGACCACACTGTGGGCTTTGACTGATACAGCAAAGGCCATTTGGAGCACTTGGCCTTTAGCTGAGTCTGTGCTTGAAGGCCGTGTGTAAAAATGGAATTGCACAGGAACAGTTCATGAAATGATGGAGTGATGTTTGTTGCCAAGCCCTGCAGCTGTCAGTGCCTGCTGTTACCTGAAGGGACACATTGCAGAGCAGAGAATGTTGGCCTGCTGCTTTGCCATGTCACAGCTGGCTCTCACTTTGGATGCTGCAGGAGGGCAGTTTGCCCTTCTGTCCTGGCAGAATTATTTACAAACAGCAAAGCTGAGATGCTCTGCAGGGCTTCCATGTGCTATAGAAATCTGTCTCGGTGCTTTATTATATTTGAGTATTAAAAAAGCTTTTAGAAGCGGGCTGGGGGCTCTGCTGTTCCATGAGATTACCACAGATGTAAACTGAGAAAGTGGAATGCTTTTGCAGAAAAATAGCAGCAGCAAAAAATCTCTGTTCAAAATCAGCAGTGAGCTCAAGATAATTGAGTCTTACCATTTTCTGATAACAAGTGTGAGTTTTGAAATAAATAGATCATTTTAGCATTCCTGGCTTAAATAGGTGAGAGACATGCTGCTATTTCTGGATATGTTTTCCATTATCTTTACCTTCACAACAGTACAGGAGATTAAAATAATGTTTACTGGGAAGTTGTGCTTCGTAGCAAGAAACTCAGAGCCATTTTTAAAGGACTGCCTTATGAACAAAGATATAATAGGCCCTTTCTGTTGTGATTATGCTACTGAAAAGGCTGTGCTGTTTGGCTAAAAAAAGAGAGAAATTGCTTAGTAAAGTGTTTTCTTATAATATAGAAACAGAAAAGCTGTAATTTGATTTCTCCTGACTGAAAAATAGAATATAGACAAGCTCAGATTTTCATGTCAACTAGAACTAAAGTTGTCATAGAGAACTTGGCTTAGCTGTTTCTTATTTTCCCTGCCAGCCTAAGGCACATTTCCTGTTCTGCTGATATATGAGAGATAAGAACAATCTCTTTAAATAGAACTGATGGTAATGCTTAACTGGTGTCTAACATAATATAATCACAGTGGTAATTAAAATCTACAGGTGCAGCTGACACGTGCCAGTATTATTTTCACTGGAAGGCTTCATTTCATGTGTCATCCACCCTCAGATGAATTTTTCTTCTATTTTTCTCCAAAATGAGCATGGTAACATAGCAAAAAAAAATTAGCTTACATGACAGCCTGTGCTGTAATAGTAATTGCCTTGTAGTGCAATTAAAATTAAAAAGTGAGACCTTGTGCTCAGTAGAGCCTGAAGGCACAGAACATGAGGTTAGTGGCCCTTTGAGTCTCTCATTAAGGGGAGCTTTCTAAAGGAGAAGGTAAAATTATAAATAATACCCTTTGCAAAAGAGAGATCTCAAGGGGGTTTTGTCCAACTCTGAAACTGCCTCCTACCAGTTGTGAAAACTGCTTGGTGATCACTTACTGATTTGTTCATGCTTTTTTGTTTCCATTGCCTGGTTTTGTTTCCATTGTTTCTGGTGAAGGCAACTTGAAGAATTTCATGTAAACACGAAATTTTAGCAGGGTCAGTGCAACCTTTCCAGTGTCAGAATAGCTCTGGTTTTGAGCCAGATGGTTCAGGTATAGTACTATCATTTTTAAAGAAGCAGAAAACACTCAGAGATTTGTGTTTGGGTGTTGAACTACAGAATGCAAAGTAGCATTAGGTGTTCTTGTCTCAGCCCATTTGGATCACTCAGATTTGCAGAACAACGTAACCTGTAAATGGCAGCTCATTTCATGAGCTTGCTAGGCAGGAAAACAACCAAGCACTCCATCCCCTTTGTATTGCATCTAATCTAGCACAGGAATTCACTCGTTCTTCACTTAATTAACGAGGTTTCTAACTCAAAAGATCTCCAGTTCATAACTAATAACCGTGAGGAAAACAATTGCCAGACCAACAGTCAGAGTGTTCCTCCTTCCTCCACTGCTGCAGTGCAAGTGTGGCACTGGGAAGCGCCTCTGTCACTGCTGTCATCCAGCTTGGAAATGTGATCTGTGCCACTGCCACGAGTTAGGGGACTCTGAAGAGCTGCCAGACACGCAGGATATAAGGATGGTGGCTGCAGGGGACTAGTGGCTGCATAATGACTTTTTATTCTTCCCTGCACATCTTGTTTCCCTTGTTGCTCTCACTTTGAAATGAGGGAGCTGCTTCCCAGCCTACATCGTGCCTCTCCTTGGCTCAACTTTGTAGAATTGCCACTCGTGACAAAAAGGATATTATTTAATGCATAGCCTAAACCCTTTGTTTCTTTTTATAAGTCATGGGAAATTGGTTTTGCAAAGGGTGCAAAAAAAGACCTATGAAAACGAAATGCTGCATGAATTACAGTGTCTGAGTTCCACTGTTTGACAGCCCTGACTGAAAAATTATATGGTATAAAGGATATTCTCTGAGTAATGATTTACTTCTAATGAGATGTTGCCTCAAAAAGTACTTTTGGGGTATTTGTAGGCTCTAGATTTTGCTTTTATAATACAGGGAAGTCCTCTGTTCCCTAGGTGATACTGACAGTGTCTTTAGACTGGCAATGAACATTTCAGGCAGTTTTTAAGACAGCACCTGAAGTCACCTGTCACAGGAAAAAAATGAGAGGTCAGAGCTGTGCACTGTTTCTGATACTCTTGGAGTACTCAAAGATTTTGGCCTGCCCTAAAAATAGAGTTTAGGAATGCCACCCTCAACTGGTTCTGTTTAATAGATACTTGACGATTTTTATCTCTCACCTGTCAACCCACATGGGAGAAATAACTGGCATTTGGAACACCCAGAAGCTTTTTAATTGGGCATAATTAGGGCTCATCATTTGAAAAGGAAATAAATCCATGTCAGATACGGAGTGACTTTGAGGATGCATTACTGGGGGCTCAATCCAAAGGATCTGTACTCAGGTGGGAGCTGTAGTATGAAGAGAGAGAGGAACAGGATGAGGTTTAGTGCTGCCTGTGTGCATGTGAGTGCTGTTCATTTCCGTTTGTGTTGGCTCGCAGGGCTCAGTGTGGGATTGCATTCCCATCTTTCTGTGGGGGTACTCGAATGGGGAGAGCATCTCCTCCTCAGAGGGTGCAAGGCTAAGGAGCATTTCAGTGTAAACGTTGCAGCTGGGAAATGTTCTGCCATTGTGGTACAAATCTGCTCTACCCTTGGTGCACAGAGTGCTGATAGGGACATGATGTAGCTAACATAGGTTTGGGCTTTGTTAAGTTTATTACTCAATTCTTTTAGGTAACTGGATGTGCTTTTTCTTTCAGCACTGCACCCTGCTCTCACTTTATCTCATTTCCCTTGTACCTTGTAGAAGTATTGGGACCAGAGGCTCTTATCCCACAAGGGGATCAGCCTGTGCAAACACTTCTCTGCCTAACAGCAGCAAGAGAGTGGCAGTGTCAAGAGTGTGGCCTGGTGCAGGTTCCTAGAAATCAGGACTAGAATAGGATTTCTAGAAAGGAGGGATTCCCAAGGGCAATCAAGTTGGCCAGTCATTCATTCAGCTTTTACAGAAACAAAACCTTGCAGCGAGTGTTGGATTTTGACCCTTTTTCTAACCAAGTGCAACAGCTGAAAGCATAATAATGTTTGACAGCCTGTCTTTGAGTGTAACTGACTTCCACACTGTTGTTTCTCGTCTTAATAAATGTTTGAGGTGGTTTCTTTTTGGTTTTGAGGTGCTGCTCTTCCCTCAGTTCTGGAAAGAGAGCTGAGTTTGCAGTGGATGGTGGATACTAGAAGACAGCTGATTTGAGAGACACTGTGATTTAGGTTGAGCATGTGTTGCATCTGCTTTCAAAATTTAAAAATTGGCTTTCAATCTAACTTGAGTGGTAATCTGATAATAGGGGTGGCTGTGTCTTAGTTTCAGTCACTTTTCAGAGGCTGTGCTGTTTTAAGAGTGGCACAGAAGCTCCTTGTGTGTGTCTTTATTGCCACATTCTGGAAAGGGAGAGGAATAATCCATGAGTAGTTTTCTACAAACATCACATCCTTTATATTTGACATGCTGACTCTATTTTTGTACAGATACCTACTGAGATTGGCAACAAAAGATAAAAGTGTGTGCAAAGCAAAAATAGTATTCTCTTGATGCTCCTGGGGAGATGACTCTGCTTCACTCTCTTTTCTTCCATTATTATTTTGCATTTTCTCTAAATAGCCCATTTACACAGGCACTTTCATCTTATGGGGCGTGGTTTTTTAGCTTGTTCTTGTCAGCAGTGAGTTTGAAGAAAGCAAAATAGCTTGGAATAAGCAGTTGTCAAGGCTGATACTTCTTCAAAGTGCTCTCTAGAATGTGTGTGCACCTTGAATTAAACAATTAATTAATAATTTTAATGAAAGCAAGGTGAAATCTTTGAAAACTTAACCATGATCTGTACCTAGTAAAGGCACTGGAATTCTGGGAGGGTTGTTGGTTTTGGGTTGGTTTGTTTTTTGGTTTTTTTGTTTTGTTTTTTTTTTTATTTCTTATGTTTTATTCTAGTAAAAATGTTTAAACCATGACCAAGTATTTTCTAATAATCTACTTTCAGATGTGTAACACCAGAACCCAGAGTAGCTTGTTGAAGAATTACATATAGGGAAAAGGATTTTTATATATGCTACATTTTACTTTTTGATACTTAATATATAATTCATGTGTTACATACAGCATATATACTGTATGTCTATATTTAAGTAAACAGTTCAATACGTAAACAAAACCAAGGGAACTAGAACAGATGCACAAAACATCTCAGATTGTTATCCCAAAATTGGGTTCTCTTACCCAGTGTGCAAGAAGCCAATCCACACAGAGTCGAGCTGTTTGATTTATTTATAGTTCTGCTCCAACAGGGGTGCTGTGGGTAAAGCTAGCACACTGAATGCCAAAAATACAAGCATATTTCTACAGTTTGATTATTTACAGTTCTGCATAATGAATCTACATCACTGCTTGGCTAAGCTGCTCCTTGCTTAGCTGTCTCTCACCTGGATTTAAGGGTACAGCACATTCTAAATTCATGTTCAGTGTTAGGGGTCCAGATAGCCTCAGCTTCAGAGGTGTGGTTTTCACATCAAAATGAGCCACGTTCACCAAAGGACAAAATCTGAAGTATTTCTAAACCCCAGCAGTCCAAAGCTGGTTTGGGCTGACATGTAACCAGTCTCTTCCCCTTATCTCATCTTTTTAGTGACCTTTTGCCACATTCTGCATTCTGTAGGTCAAGGTGTCCTCCCTTTTCCCAGAACACACCCTCTCTCCCACCTGTACACCTGTCTCTTGTCCCCTTTGGGATATGTTAGACCCTGTATGGTCTGGGGCTGTAAAGCAGTGCCTTGCTTAGAGAATCATGGAATATTCTGACTTGGAAGGGACCCATCAGGATCCCTGAGTCCAATTCCAGGCCTTGCACAGAACACCCCAAGGGTCACACCAAGTGCCCGAGAGCATTGTCCAAGAGCTTCTTGAGCTCTGTCAGGCTTGGTGCTGTGACCACTGCCCTGGGGAGCCTGTTCCAGTGCCCAGCCACCCCCTGGGTGAGAAACGTTTTCCTGTTACCCAACTCTGACTCAGCTTTAGGCTATTCCCTTCTTCTTCCCCTCTCCTAAATGGAGTCTCCTTTTCAGCAGCTGTCATCTCTGTAATGAGACTGCCTTCTGCAGCATGCAAGTAGGGTTCAGTCCTAAGTTTTAGTTCATGTACAGCAACAACAGACCTTGAGCAATTGCTGAGAGTGCTTCTAAAATAGGTTAAAATATGAGGGGGCACTTCAATGTTGGTGTCACTTTCTCAGCATTACTTTCCATTTTTTTCCCATGTTTTCTCATCATGCTTGAAATCACACATTAAGCTGGCAGCATTAGAGCATTATCTGTTGTGCAGCTGAACACAACAGAGGGGTTACTTTCATGAAAGTGCACCGAGGTAACTTTTTCTCTGTGGATTTTTAACAACCTTTATGTATTTAATGCCTTGAAGCCAGTGTCCCACTGCAGATGCTACCCATTGACAAAGACAGTATAGATATTTTAAGTGTATACTTTAGACCTCTAGTGCATTTTTTTTCAAACTTGGCTCCCTTTAAAAAAAAAAAAACCCTAACAAAACCCAACCTATTTGGACTGGATTAACAATAACAAGAAGCTTTGTGTTGTTTTTTTTCTTCAGGTGAGAAATGTGTTTTGTATGAAGGCGAAGGAAGGCAGAAAAAAATCAGTACGTGCCTTAGTGGCTGTTGGGAATGGTAAAGGGGCTGCAGGTATGTGCATTTATTGTCTGTACAAGGTAACATCTGATGATGGGATAGTTTGTGGGAGCTTTAATAAGTCATGTATTCATGGTTAACCAGAGTTTTGCTGAACTTTCCTAATGGGAAAGATTCAAGGCCTCATGTGTTCCTCTAGCTGAATTTTGTTCGCACTTGGGAGTAGAGGAAAATTTATAAAGAGGCAAAAAAGTGTGGTTCTCTTGCAGAAAGATGTGTTACTCTGAAAAAAAAACACTTCCTGCCTCTTCTGCGGAAAGCTTCTTTATGGAATGTGTTATCACTGTAATCCAGATGTCCTACATGATGGAACTGAAGTTGTCCCAGGCTTTTTTTTTCTTCATTCCCTTTATTTTTAAATACAGGGGACTATTTCTTTTGTCTGAAGCTGTCACCACTACTCAGTTGCTTGAAACAATGTTTGGTCAAACACACAAAAACATCTTGAGCCTCATTTTTTTCCTTTGACCACAAGCAGTTGGCATCCAGATGTTAGGGGTTCATAACTCCTAAACTGTTTGTGATTTTCTCTGAACCACTTTCTGAGTATGATCTGTGCAGTGGAGTGGAAATTTAAATGCTAAACATGGCTGTGAAGTTCTTTGGATTTTTTGCATTTTTCTTGTTGAAGATCATCTGCATCATCTGTTTCTCAGCAGTAAAATATCCCTTTCTGTCTTGCAGGTTTTGCAATAGGGAAGGCAGGTGACAGGACAAATGCTTTAAGGAAAGTAAGTTGATTCAATATTTTTTGCTTGGTGACAATTACAAATCATTCATACCTACACTTTTTTTCCTAACAATCAGTACAATTTGTAGTCTTTGCAAAGAAGTGAGTCCATGTGTTTGCTTCGTCTGTCTTGGTACAGATAATCATAGAATGATTTAGGCTAGAAAACCCTTGAAGGTCATCCAGTCCAGCTGCTGATCTGAGACTGCCCGTCCCTCAGTGCCCTGTGTGCTGCACACCTTCCCGACACCTCCAGGGATGGTGACTGAGCCACTTCACTGGCAGCCTGTTCCAGTGCTTGCTAACCCTTTCAGGGCAGAAATTTTTTTCCATCTAAACTTCCACTGGCACAACTTGAGGCAATTTCCTCTCATCCTGTCCCTTGCTGCTTGGGAAAAGAGCCGGACCCCACCCCACTTTGGTCTCCTTTCAGGTCTCTGCAGGGAGCAGTAAGGTCTCCTCTGATCCTCCTCTTCTCCAGACTAAACATTTTCATTTCCCCAGAGTTTAGATGTGGCAAATCTGTTTTCTTAAGTTGTTTCTCTCTTTCTTTTTTTTTTAATATCTAATTAACTGAATAATAGTAAATTGCAAATGCTTAGCAGAAGAATTCAAGGAGAAAAATGTTTTCTGCTTTTATTCCCTAGGCAAAGAATAAAGCAATAAGCTCCTTACAATTCATAGAGCTGTATCAGAACCACACAAGTAAGTATTACTCTTTCAATGTAAGCACTGAATATGCCAGCAAGAACTGTTTGCAACTACTTGCAAAGCATAAAAAAAGTTAAATAACTTTTTTCTGATCTGATGCATCGTATTCTTGACAACCTGGTCTAGCTGAAGGTTTCCCTGCTTATTGTGAAAGAGTTGGACTAACTGACCTTTAAAAGATCCCTTACAACCCAAACAATTCCATGGTTCTGTGCTTAAAATTTGGATACTCAACGCGTAGTATTTCAGGCTTTAATAGCAAGTTAAGATCTTTTCTGGCACCGTTTGAGTTTAGGCAGTCAAATACTGTCAAGGCATTTTTCTTTACAGTGAACTCCTGTGCTTTTCCCCTTCCTGTGTCAGAGGAGATGATTCCCTGTGACTCAAACCATGTGTGCTGACCCAGCAGCCAGGGAGAGCCTGGGCTGGAGGGTCAGCCTGATGTTTCCTGGTAGTTTTTTGTTAGTACTCTGTGTGAAAAATCCAAAGAATGCTGGTGCTATGGGGAAATCTTAGGTAAAAAACTAGATTATTTTAAAAATACTAGTTTAAATTGTGTCATGTTCAAAATTAAATGAGACTGATTGGAGGCACACCTGCCTATTTTTCAATATTAACGCAGTATTCACAGGTATTTCAACATTCATAATCTCTTCCAGAAATTTACCTAGACTAATCCTACTTTTTAAAGAAGTTAGGGAAGAGTTAAACAAACTTCACATTTCAGAAAAAGAAAGGTAGTAGCCAGAGCTTTTGTAGAAGGAAGAATTTATCTGTGATGCTTTTTTTTTCCCCCGCTCCAGTTTACCATGACATTTCTGTGAAATTTAAAAGGACAAAAATCCGCATGAAGAAACAAAACAAAGGTAATTAAAGAAGTTTAAATGTTGAAGCTTTAATAATTACTGACTGGGATTTATTTTTATATAATTACTGACTGGGATGAACTTCAACTTAGGTAGTGTTTAGTCTACCCTGTTTTAAATGCTGAAAATTATCAGTAATTTTTCTTTAGAAATACCTACTGTTGTTGACATGGCTTTGCTCTTGCAAATTGGGATTTGTCTCTTTTACACTGGTGGGAGCTCTCTCATTCTTCCGAAGTGTAATTCCTTCAGTTCTAAATTACCTAGGTGTGGACCCTGGTCCTGCTCCAGCCACTGGTGGGTTTGTAAGGAGCTATAAATTGTCCTATTCCAGGTCTCCCTTTCTTTACAGCCTTGGTGGTTGTAAAAGTGAGTTTGATCTTCCTGGAAATGGTACCTGAAGTTTCCTGATAGCTCATCAGTTAGGGAGGCTGCTTTTTTCTTTTCCTTGTCTCTTTGGGTTTTTTTCAGATCTGTATCTCTGTATAGTATCTCGGTATATTTTGTTTCTGGTTTTCCCTTTCTCCCTCAATTTCCAAATTGACAAGGTCTCCAATCAGATAACCTCACCAGAATAAACATTCTAGCCCTTTTCTGCAGCTTTCCAGCCATGTGGTCCCCAGGATGTATTTCTTTTTTTTGTGTCCTTTACTCAGCCCCAGCAAGACTGTCCTGCAGTTTTTAAAGATCACTAGAGCTGAGCCTGGTGAAACAAAACTCTCTGGAGCAAAAGTAGTCTGTGCAAAAAAACAACTCCTCCATTAAAATCTGTCAAGTCTAAGAAACCACTTGCAGTTAATGCCAATGTACTACAGTTGTGCATTGGAGCTGATATAATCTCCATCTCTCTGATGGAGACGGATGCAGATGACACACAAACCTCCATTGTGTTTGTGGATTTTGAAATATGTTTGTATCTCCTTCACTCTGTGCCACTAAAATTATGACAAAGTGTAACTCGTTCCAATTGCTGGGCCAGGAAAAAGGGAAGCGATGCCTCTGCACAGCCCCTGGAGCCATTGTTAACATCTAATGTGTTCTAACGTGCTGGGTAACAAAAATAACAAAGAAAAGATCTCAGTGCTCTCTTCTGAGTAAACTGTGTGCTTATGGAAAATCACACACTGCTCATTTATGGTGGTTTTTTTTTTTCCCCAGGTTATGGTCTGCATTGCCACCGAGCCATTATCACCATCTGCAGGCTAATTGGCATTAAGGACATGTATGCCAAGGTCACTGGATCCAAAAACTTGATTAACATCACCAGAGCTCTCTTTAGAGGCTTGACCCAACAGGTGGGTGCACTCCCCGTGCCCATTAGGTATGGGGACAGAAGGGGATGGATGCTGTAATAATTTGTGGGCAAACAGTTTCTATTCCAGGCTTAAAATTTTTTTTTTCTACAAAGAGCAAACAAAATCAGCAAAGGGGATAATTCCTCAGCAGTTTTATGGAGCTGTCCAATCAGGAATAGCTGTGTGTAACTCTGCCTGTTCCACAGCCAGGTGTCTGCAGGGGACATCCGAATTCCTGGGCTTTCATTTGGTGTTGTTTTGGTGACTATTGAAAAATCCTGGCAGAGGGAATTGAGGGCCAGGTTTGGTTGCTGCTGCTTGTGTTCTCAGTTCTCATTGCACAAGGACTGAAGCCCCAATTGCTTCTGTGGCTGTTGTAATTGAGATCTCTGAAGTCATTCAGGGAGGTGGTGGCATTCCCTCCACCTCCAAGTGCTCACAGTGGAGATACCTCTGTCTGAGCCAGCTGCCTGCAATTGATGGAAAAGCTCCAACATGCAGCATTTCCTCCTACTTCCTTTGAACACCAGCCTCAGGATGAGTCAGCCCTCTGGAAAATCCTGGTTATCTCATTTGCTTGCAGTTTTGGTGGCTGCCAAAGTTTAGCTGCTTCCATTCCCAGTAGAGCCCTGCAGAGCTGTAGTTGTCAAGTCTGTCACCCTGTCCTGGCCAACATCATCAGTTCAGCCTCAGGAGGTGAGAGGGTTGTGATCCTCTTTGCCTGATGAGAGGCACAGATCTCACAGCTTAGCAATACCTCAGGGCAATCAGACTTGGGGAAGTCTGGCATTGTGGTTTCAATCATTGTCTCTGAGAATCTTCCACAGAACAAGCAGAAGAAAGGTCTGATCTATAAATTACTGCTTTTGGAATTATGTATTTGATATGTTTTCTTCACTGCCCTGAGTAGGAAAAATTTCCTGTCACCTGTAAACACTTGCTCTGTAAAATCTGAGTGTTATCAAAACATATTGTAGGCAAGGGAGGGGTGTAGTTGAAAATAATGTTACATTCATATCTTTATGTTAGCTAATGCCACCTGACTGGACAGTAACAGGCACTTTCCTGTTGTCAAAGCAAAATTTATATCCACATAAAGACATAAAAGTATTCCTGCAAGATACTAACGTGCCAACAGACATGTTTATGAGCAAGATACGTCTTTCCAGAAGCAAGTTCCTCTGGGATGACACTGTAGGGCTGGTCAGTATACCTGAGGTTTGGCTATCTGAATTTTTGCCCAGTAAGAAGAGAAGCCTGACAAGTCATTTCGTTTACACAGCGCTTAAACTGTTTATTGGGAAATTATTTTTGGGATCTTTTTCCCCCACCCCACCTCCCCTGTAGAATTTGGTCTGAAGTAAAGCCACACAGTGCAATATTGTTTTGGTTGTCTTTTCCCTGCCCTGCTCCCAGGAGACTCACCAGCAGCTGGCAAACCAGAAGAGCCTCTACGTGGTGGAGTTCCGGGAGGAGCAGGGCCCTCTGCCCATCGTGGTGGCCCTGCCCGAGGGGACTGTCCGTGAGGAGCCCGAGCCTGAGGATGAAGTTCCAAACACAAAGCTGGAGTGGAGGGAGGTGAAAGAAGCCCAGGGAATGCTGAAATCTCCCTGGGCAAGTGTCAAGCGGGCGGCGTGCTGACGGCTTCCGTCCCTCTGTGCCTCCAGCTCGGGTGCAGCTGGGAAAGCCTGGCTCAAGACAGGGCTCTGGGCTCGAGTTTCAGGGCAGAGCAGCAGGAGCTCTCTCATGCCATCCCTGTCACTGCTGCCGTGCAGGAGCACTGTTTGCTTTCCCACAATTCCCCTGACCACTGTCCGAGTGGGAATGTTCAGATGGAAACAGTGAATGTGTCTTTGGCCTCGAGTGTGCATTTACTCCATTCCTGAGGATGGTTTGTAATCAAGAGCTCCCATATTTCCTTCACATGCTCTTGGGTAACTGTTGAAAATACAAGATTGTGAAAGTAATAAAGAATCATCGGAATGGGTTTAGTGTGGGTTTGTTTGGGTCCTTTTTTTTTTTTCAAAATGCTGATGTCTGTGAGATGCTGAAGCAAGCAGCAGTAGTGGGTGTGTGCACCTTCTGTCTCACTGCCCAGACTCAGGGGTTAAATTCTGTGCCTCCCCAATGAGAAGATAAAGAACTGGACACTCATGGATCAGAAATGCCAGTTCTTTATTTACACAACTTATTTTTACACAGTTTTTATAGACCTGTATAATTCCAGTTGGTTAATAGTTTTCTTGCAAATTACTCTATTGGTTAGTAAAAGGTTATTTTACTTGTCTATCAAATATTTATATTGGTTAGTTTACGTATTTTGTTCACTGATTCTCATGAGACAAATTTCTTGTTTAATGCAGGTGCAGATTGTTTTTCACTCAGGAGTAACTTGTTATTAATGAACCCTCATTCTTTTGATGGTTTTCACATGGCAATTTACAAGCCACTTAGCTGTACACAGGAGTGACAAGTTAGCTGTTAATATAGCAGAGCAAGGCCTGATTTTATACAGCCTTTTATATATCTGTTTTCCTCTAGGAACATTCCCACATCCCAGTCTATCAGTGCCTGTCATGGCATTTCCCCAAATGCCAAAAGATGCTTGGGCCACCTCTGTTGTTAGTATGGGAGAAAATACCTTAGAAATCCTTCAAGACCAGCTTGGGAATTTACATTTGGAGTTCTTGTGTTGAAGGCATTTAGGAGCAATCTGTTACACTGCTTTCAGTGCAGGTTTCTAAAGACAGCAGTTGTGTACATACAGACAGGCAGGGTGAATTCAATTGAGTTTTATCTCACTCCTGCAATGAAAATTCTAATTTCAAGGCCATGCCTGCTGAGCAGTGGGATTAAGGGTTTTTTTCCTGTTTGCCAGCACAGTCAAAATATACCTTCAGTAGGGATTGCCAAGTGCTCGGGTTCAAAGTTTCCTGTCACCAGCACATCAAGCTGCTGTTGGGGAACATGAGCTTGCATTCAGCCTGCATCTCTGCTGTTGAGCTTAGGTTCCTACATTAAATTAATCTTGTGGCTTTACTGTTCCCTCAGGTTTGTTCATATTAACACAGGGGCTTGTGTAGATGTTTTACCCAGCACACACAGATTGTTCATCGCTCAGAGACAGAGCTGGCTGTAAAATGAGAAACTCCTGCATTTTACATGGAGCTCGCCATAATTCTATATAATTTTCTAATAAAAATTAAATTCTTCTCCTGCATTTCAGGAGAAGATGCAAGTTCTCCTATGCATTGCATTGCTGGAGGCAAGGTATCCAATATGCAAATATTTGAAGAACAGTTAACATGGTGGTTAAACCACTTAGTTGAGCAAGAGCAACCAAGATTACAATCTGGGCATAGTTAATGAATATGTCTGCAATCTTGTTTTTAATAGGAACTGAGGCTTTGCCTGCCTTCAGGTGCATAGATTGGTTTAACTAGCATGTAATTGCCTGCTCTCCAGAGCAGATGCCTGCAGACCTCCTCGTCCTGCTGAGGAAGCTGGCAAAGAGCAGAGATGAGAATTCCACTTACACAACCAGATGAAATCTGCTGGTGCTGCAGGGGCACAGTGGGCCCAGTGTTTCAGCAGTGTGAATGGGACTTGTAAATGCTCTGAAAGAAAGCCTGATTTGTGGCCTTTTAAATGGGCTGCTCCATCCAGTTACATCTGCAAGGGAATCCCAGTGATGGAGGGATACCAAGTCGAGGGATCTGGGAATTCCTGAGCAAATGCAGGGCAGGGGATGGAGCAGCCCCACATTTTGGGCCAGGGTGGGAGCAGCTCTGCAGGCAGGGGCTGCAGTGTCTGTGTCCAACAAACTGCAGGGGCCAGCCTTGCCACATCCTGGGGAGCTCTGCCACTATGCCATTGAGCCCATGGAAGTATCCCCAAGGGAAAAGGCTTGCTAGGCTGCAGTGTCCATCATGCCCAGTGTTTTCAGCAGAGTGACAGCAAATTCTCATGTCAGTGCTGTCCTCAGGGCTCTCTGTGTGGTCTGTAGGTCCTGGGAGAGTCTTTGAGCTCTGGGCAGCATCTTTCCCTTCAGGAAGAGGTGGGGGTGTGCCATTTTCCAGCCAGTTCCCTTGGGCTGCCCAGCTTCCAGGGCATGTCAGACTTCAGGGCTGTGTTAGGATGAGAGGAAAGCTGGGCATGATGAATCTTTTTCGTGGCATTTTCTCTTCTTTCCACCGTGCAGGGAAGGTGCACATTGCTGCAACTCAGCAGCCACCCCTCCCTGTGTGACTGTCCCCTGCAGCCCTGTGCCAGGCAGGGACCCCCCCTTCACGCTGGTCAGCTGTGTGGGGCTGAACTTGGGGGTCACACCAGGAGGGTGTCAAAGTTCCAGCTCCATTTTCGGTGAGTTCATTCCTGACCCTCTGGTGGAGGTGGGGAGGGTCCCTTCCATCTGCCCAGCCCTCCCCAGGCAAAAAGCTCAGCCCAGGTGACCCCGGGGCCACAGAGTGCCCCTCAGTGCCCCTCCCAGGCAGCCCTGAGCTGTGGGACACTCCCATGCCAGCAGCACCTGGCTGCTTTTCCCCAGCACTGGCTTCCAGCAAGGCTGGGCCGATGCTGGGGGGAAGGCGCTCAACAAACAGGGTGGGGACACAGAGGGGAACTGGTGCGAACTGGTGTGAACTGGTGTGTGGCAGGCAGGGGAAAGGAAAGGACAAAGTAAGGCAGAAGGAATGAGACTGGGCCCGTGCCAAGACATGGGCTGTAAATGTGATGGCCACAAGGGATGTGGGGGACAGGCAGCACTGCTGAGGGCACAGGTGCTGGGCACACCTGGGGCAGGAGGAACAGAGAGACAGCTCATCCCAAGGCCCAGTGGGTAGAGCTGCTGATGCCTGCCTTTGTAGACACATCATCCAAACAGAAAAGCACCTTTGTGTTCCAATGTCACAGTCAGGGGCATTAATAGAACCTGGGCACCCCCACACACACCCATGATGATGGAATGATGAAAGCAGTTTCAACGGGTGGATGTTGAACTTCAGAGCCATGTGCCATTGTCCAAAGTGGCTCTGAGTTCCCTCCCTGCTCTCTAAAGGGATTTCTCTGTCCAGCTCTGTTGCAACCAGTTCCATGTTGTCACAGTAACACAAGCAAAACAAGTCAAGCTGGTTTTCAGCAAGGAAAAAAACTCTGCAAATGTTTTCCTTAGTTTGCAATTAAAAAGCTTCAAACCAAACCCATGGTCACAGGTCAAAAGTTTCCCTGGATATAAAGCAACAGAGGAGCCTACAACTCAACTTTTATTTCCCTCTTGTCCTCTACTCCTTGTTGTTAACCAGGAACTTCAGAAAATTTAAGCACTTTTTGCCCCAGAAGCTGGAAGAGATAATTTGGCACCACTCTTTTCTAAGCACCTCTAAAATGTTGAAAACATCCCTTCCTGGGTCTAAACCCCATTTCAATTAATTAATTTTCATGGTTTAACCCCAGGTGGCAACTGAGCTCCACACTCGACCCCTGTGGGCACTGGGAAAAGAGCCACTCACTCGACCCCCGTGGTGGCACTGGCTTGTCAGAGCTCCTGGGGCTGTGCCTGGGTGCAGCAAAGGGAAAAAGAGCAGCAAGGACTCACCCATTCTCAAAATCACAGCAAACCCATCTTTATTAGTGACACCATGGCAGTGTATGAGAGAGCAGCCATTCACCAAAAGCAGGAGTTGATTGCCTCTGCTTACTGAGGATTTGATTCTGTTCACTCAGCCTGCTGGGCCCCTTCCAGGTTGGGCTTTGTAGGGGGGGATCAAAGGCAGTGGAAATTCCTGGCGTGCCTCAAAATTCAGCAGCAACTCTTCAGGAGCTGCAATGATCCACACTGCTCCTGAGCCAAGTTAAATACTGTCCCCATGGCTCATCGCAAGTCAGAGAAGGCGTTCTCAGAAACTGCATGAAAATATTAATTTCTACAGCAGTTTTAGAGAAGGGAACAGACTAAAATGGGCACACAGCAATTAAATTGATGCAGTTCCACACTTGTGCTCCTTGGTGCACGTTGTTCAGTTTTCCCCCGATACCAATAACAACCCTGGATACATAAAGGTGCAGTCCAGGGACATTTTAGCCCTTTGAACCCAACTATACTATATTTTTTTAAGCTGGATGGCTTTTTTTTTTTATTTTCTTCTTTTTTTTTCTTTGACCCCAGCATCCAACTGTACCCAGCCTATAAGATATTGAAAGGAAACAGATTGTGCCAGGATATTCCTTTCTCTGGCAGGCTCCTTGTCTTCATCACCAAGATCCCACATAAAAAAGCTGCTTGTTTATACATTAATGTTAATGTATAACAAGGTTATACATTAAAAAACAAAACCCAAACCCAGCCTGGAGACGGCAGTCGTTGTTCCTGGAGTTGTTCAAGCTCTCAGGATGATTTCCATCGCAGGACCGAGAACACCTTATGGATCACGTAAAGCAGGGTGGCTACGAATGCAAATACCTGTGATGGAAAAACACACCAGGCAGTCACTTTTCTGTTGCACGGTGCCACTCCAGCACTGAGCACACACACCTCATGATGTGCCACACGTTTGGGGACACCCACGCAGGGTGAGACGGTGACTGGTTTCCTCTCCCCCTTCCCCAGATTGTTGGTGCAAATAACAATTTGCATTTGGGGCCACTCCAGAGCCGCGTTGCCCTCCTGCCAGGCACTCACCACGGCAGCAATGTTCTCCCTGTACGCCTGTCCCGGGGCCAGAATGCCAAGGGCATAGGTCATGTAGGCTTCCAGCACCGCGGCGCTGAGGTAGAACAGCGCTGCCGTCTCCTGGCAGATGACATCCTAAGGAACAAGGAGCACACAGTCACCTCCGAGGGGTGCCCACATGACCACCCCCAGCCTGCCCTTTGGAGAGCACCCGCTCTGTGGGGCACAGCCTGGCAGGGGAGGCCCTGGGGTTTGTCACAGGCACGTACCAAGGTGACCCAGCAGCTGCCGCCGCCGCCGTGAGCCCCGCAGATGTAGAGGCACAGGAGGGAGATGGACATGATGAAGCAGAACACAGAGACAAACATCACCCAGCCCTGCAGCATGGAGTCTGGGATCTTCGAGGCCGCCACCAGGATCCACACAAGGCCCCCGATGATCTGCCAGTCAAAGTTGGGGACAGGGTGAGCGTGGGATAAAATGACTTGCCCAGAGCCAAAAGCCATGCACGTATCTGGCACTGCATATGGCAACAACAGCCCATGAGTTCTTCACAGCCTCCACTTGAAACTGGGCATTTAGCTGGGAGCATCTGCCACTGATCCTGACCCAAAAAAATTCCTCACTGTTGCCCTGCCTCCTGGTGCCATTGGCACTCACACCCACCCTGCACCAGTGTTCTCAGGAGACCGGTTCAGACCCTTCCGAGGGCTGGCTTTAATGAACAGGGAAGCTGATGTAGGACAGGTGTGTTTGCTTCACACCCAGCATGTCAAACCCAGCTCACCTGCACAAACAGCGCAGACACCTGCCCTCACAAAGCCCACATGTAAATATCACTCTGAAAGAACAAGTTGAGGAGAGGTTTGACTCTCTGGGTAGTGGAAATGAGCCTGAAGCTCCCAGCTCCTGCTTGGGAAAAGAAACTTGTATTGCTGGTCCAGCTCTTTGGGTCATCCTTCACTGGCTACACCAGTGCTGTGTCTGGTCCCAGCTGCTGGTGTGGGAGCAGGTGGGACCTTCTCAGCCAGCCTTGGGAGTTTGCCGTGGGTTTTCTAGTGGGACACACAGACAGCTATGTCTAGGCTCCATCCCTTCACCAGCAGACTCCTGCCCCAGAAGATGGGAGCATGATGTTCACTGTCGTGGAACGTCTGGAGTGCAAGTGGTGCCTTTGCACTGAAATGCTCTCAGTAGCTCTTCTGTACCACAAATCAGCCCAGTTGTTTCTTGGACCTGTGCAAAGTTTAGTCTGTGCAGCATTCTGTGATAAGGAGCTCCGCAGCTGAACCCACACTGTGTGTGTTGTGGGGACCTATCACCACCAGCCACTGTGGGATTTCACTCCGGCAAAAGTTCAGAGATAGGAGAGCCTTGCTGACTCCAAGGTCATTTTTATCCTCGTATGGCCACTGTATCCCAGCCAGCATCCAAGTGCCAGCTCATATTCATTTCCATTTCCATGCCATTTCCATTTCCTTCCAGGCATTTTGCAAGTGGAAAGAAAGTTTCTGATTTATGCTAACTCAGAAAATGTTACATCATTTGTGTCACCCCACAGTTGTAGGAAAGTTCGTTGGTGCCATTATGCAAATTGACACGTTACATTAATTATGCAGATGAGATGAGGCAAAGACCTGAGTGAAAATGGGTCTCCCAAAGTGCTGCTGTTCTGGTTCCTCTTGTAACAGCCAAAGGCTGATACTTGAACACTAATCCAGCCCTTTTGACCACTCACACACAGACAAAAGGAGTTTGTTGCAGCTAAAAATCCTGGGGCATAATGGCTGTTCCATTAAAATCAAGCACAAATTATGGTGAGATACAAAGTTGGGGAAAGAAGTGTCATAGCTCACTTCCTACCACTCACCATCTCTCCTTCCTGCAGGCTGTGGTTATTCCCTCAGAAAAGTCTGTTTGACGTGGTTTGATTGTTGACTTTGTGTTTATGATGAAAACTCATAAAAAGGAAGGAAGTATTGAGAGGCTTTCAATAACTCACAGCAGGATGTGGATAGCAGTATAAGAAAAAAATTATCCTTTAAATAGATTTACAAAGCAAACATATCTGCTTTCAGTTTGTTTCAGTTTTTTTGCATAGGTCTGGGTATCCATTTGTGCAGAAAATTCTTCAAATTAAATAGATTACAAAAATTAAACTGAGCCTCACATATTAAAAATGGCAGCTCTTAATCAGCCCATGCAAATGTGGCAATCATCTGGGATGAAGGCAGGATCTTCTGAAAATTTCACAACCATTTTAGCACTTAAAATGCCAAGATGCTTTGTTTTGTTTTGTTTTGTTACCATCTTGGCCCTTGGTAGGCAAACTGAGATTCCACTAAGGAATGAGAACCTCTTTATCCCTTTCGAATGCTGTGATTCAAGGCAGCCACCTCCTTTGTACACAGCCGAGGTCACACAGCTGCACAGCCCAGAGTCTTCCTGGAAATGGAGAAATGCAGTCACGCAGCATTCCTCTTTCCTGGGTGGTGCCTGGGCCTTCAGGATGCACATTTCCAGATCTTACCCAAACCAAAGGATAGGGCGCTCATCTCAGCAAGCTGCCCTGCCAAATCCCCTGGAGACAGGGATTACAGACAGTCAGCTCAAGGGGAATAAGCTCGTTGAGGCCAACGGCAGGCTCAGCACCAGGACTAACACGACTCAGTGGCAGGGGTGGCTGGCAAGTGTCTGCCCAGCCAAAACCTCCACTTAGGAGGACTGAACATCCTCCTTCATGCAGCTGCAGGAAACCTGGACCATGTTCTCAGGCAGCGACCAGGTCTGCAGGACACGTTGGAGCCGCTGAAGCAAAACCTTTCTCTACATCCTCTTTGCTACATTGTTAACACCAGGAGAAGGAAAAAAAGTGCCTGGAGCCTGGACCAAGCTGGGTGACAGGAAAGATTCGGTGCCAGATGACAAAGCCGAGGTTTTTAGCATGAAAAAAACTGAATGCCATCCTACAATACTCAGCCAGAGCTTCCAGTGCTGGACCAAAGCGCTCAGAATTTGGAAAAAAAGCCTCCCAAGCTCTTGTGAGGAGAGCACGCTTCATGAGCGGGGCAGAGGGCAGTAGGAAAAGGGCCAATTTGAGACTTTTTTATCTTATAACCTATGCTCAGAGCAAATCCTTTTAATCACATGCACCAAATCCATTAAGATAATGATCTGCGGCTCAATGAAGTTACAATGTGGAAAGAAGTTACAAGGTGTTTGCTCACCCTTCACTCACCCACACGCCCAGGTCCAGCAACTCCGCACCTGCGGCTCGGGAACGCTGCGATGGAGCAGCACAGCCCGGCTGGCCGGGCTCTTCGCTGCCGCAAACAATTCCCTCAGCTCGCCCAAATGCCCTGCTCCAAGCGAGCAGCTCATCCTCTGCCTGTACTATCCGCTAAAATCACCTTCCCCTTGATTAACCGGCTCAATTTGGCAACCTGCTTTAAACCCACCAGCAGCCCCTGCCGGTTTTTAGGACAGGAAATTACAACGTTCTTCAAAGGCATCGATAAAATCCCACTGCAGACTAAAGGAGGGCTTCAGAACCTCACGCTCTGTGGTTTTCTCAGAGGATGAGCTGCCCCCAGCTCCTTGTGGCTCAGGGACCTGGCGTAGGTCCTGAGCCATGTGTTTGGGGACACCTGTCACCCCTCAGACACCTGCAGCGTAACCTGTGCTGAGCGCCCAACCAGCAGCCACGACCCTCCCCCAGGGAAAAGTCAGCACTCACGATTTCAGGGATGAAGAGCACATCTGGGAAGGTCGTCAGGACCGCCAGGCCGCTGGGCAAAGTGTTGCTGGAAGTTGAGGAGGACATTGGAAGCTTCTGGCACGGTGATTATTGGCCACTCTGCTCCTCACGGCTGACTGCAGCCTCCTTACCTCTCCTCTCTCTCTTCCTCCTTTCCTCTCCTTCCTGCTCTCGTTTCTTCCTCCTTTCCTCCCCTTCCTGCCCTGGTTTCTCTCCCTGCTTCCTGCTGACAGATGAAGACAGCTGTGAGTGGCACAGGTGTGGCCAAATCCTGTGACCTGGAGTCACATGGGAGATGCAGGATAGCCCCGGGGCGTTGGGACCAGAGCCCGGCTGTCCCCGCACGGGCCGAGCGTGCCAGGCAGGTCCCTGGGCAGGGCCGAGTGGCACTGGGGTGACAGCTGAGGACAGCAGGGGACACCTGTGCCCATCCACCTGGACAGCCTCGTGTCCCCCTTTATTTGCACAGTGAGCCAGCGGGGGCCCCGCACACCTGAGGCGGTCACAGCAGAGGACACGAGGGTGGCTGGTGGCCAAGGCGGGCCAGGATGTGGCATGGGACAAACAGTGGGGCCTAGAAACATCCCACAGGCATCCAGGGATGAGGGCAATCAAACCGCAGGGCAAACCACCTCCATCATCAGATTGGAAATGCCAAGGTAACACAAATGACACAGAACGAGGGGACTTCGCAAGAAGTTTCACTTTTCAATTTTTCCTTTTGGTCGGTAGTCCACGGGAGCAAGTTATTCCCCTTCTTCATATGGAATATTTAGTCCTTTTTAACAGACTTGGGCACACAGCAAAAACCAGAGAACTCCAGAAGCTCAGGCCAAAAAGTGCAAAGAAAGGACTTTCTTTGAGAAAGGAAGACAGTGTAAAAACTTTCCCTTGGAGAAAGCAATGAGGCTGATGAGTGGAGGAGGCTGCAACATCAGAAAAATTGGGCAAATGCTTTTAAGAAGCAGATTAAGTGAGGGGCAGGGTTACATGGCAGAGCAACCACAGAACCACAGTGCTGGTGGATGCCTCTTACCCAGACTTTGAGCTCTATTATTTGCAGAGTCCATGTTGACCTTCATGACTTCCTCAAAGGTGGGAGTGTTTTTTGCTGCAATCGCCTGATTTCCCACTTCTCTAGTGAGATTCCATTGGCCCTAAGGTGACACACTACACAATAATGGATGAAACCTTGGATATGAGGCAGACCTAGAAACCAGTCAGTAAAGAGGGACAGATAGAACCAGTGGGAATGCAAGCATTGGAGCTGGAGACACAGACACACTCCAGAGGGGTCTCACTGTTGCTGTAAGGGATAGAGATGAAGCTCTCCTGTTACTGAGACCACAGGACTGGTGTGAGGAACAGGCAACTGCATTCTAAGGGGCAGGGGCACTGCTGCTGCTCCATTTGAAGGGGCTGGAACAGTTTCAAAGAACCTCTTCTTTGTCTTATTTGCAAATTTTTGGGGATGGATTAGAAAACAGGTTTTAGTAGAACACTGGGTTCAATGGTGAAGAATGCTGACATCAGCTTGACCAAACTCTCTTAAATTAGGCTCCTCGTGAGGGTGCTCCTCCCAACTGAGGTGGGCATCAACAGGGATGTGGAAGAGGATGTGTAAGACCAAAGTTTTGAGCAGAAACAAAAGAGCTGGCAACATCTGACTCAAAGACATTCTTCTGAAGACAACACAGAATCTCAAAGTTGCAGGACAATCAACCTCTTCATACTACAAAAGATCAGTCCTGGTTTTCCCAGCACATCTCCTTTAGATGCAGGAAGATCCTTCCCTTGGGTAGGAACCAGAGGGAGGGACACCCCTGGACGTGAGTGAGAGACTTGCCCAAGATCAGTGATATGGGTGAGTAACATCAATCTCTATTTGATAGATATGAAGGTAGCTGGATTAATGATGCAATAAATACAGCACTGTATTAGCAGCTTTATTGTGCAGTAATTCTGATCAGATTATCAGATCAGTGATATATCTTTTTACCTTTTTACATTTTCATCTAATCATTGTCATTATCAATTTAAACAAAGCGATCCTTTATTCATCCTTGTAAGGTGCTGGGCACCTGAAAGAAAAGGATGACAGGACAAGGCTCCCTACAGAGGTATAAACCACTAAGAGCTTTCTATTATGGAAAGGTTTCTCTGAAAGAGATCCCTGGACATCCAGTTTTGGAGCTGGTATCCAAATGCTAGAGGTGAGCTCCAGAAAGAGGATGAGGATGCCTTTATTTGCTAAGGAAAGAACCTCACCCCATCCTTGGTGGTGCAGGAGATGCTGCCCCGGGGAGGTACAAATCAGCAACAGCTCCTTCCAGAGAACTTCTGTGTTAGAGCAGTCCCTGGTGGATGTATTCAACCCTGGAGGCAGCATCCAATTTATGGTGCAGAGCTGCTGGGAGTGGATTGCTCCCACACAGGAAGTACCATGAAAGTAAGCAGGTGCCTTTACCTCCCCTGGGGAGCCTCTTAACAGCACCAGGAACACGGGATAGCTGCTTGCCTTCCAAAATAAATGCATTTCTTTTCGTCCTGGCACATTTTGCCAGCAAGGTTTAGACACTTCTGCCTTCAGATCTGCCCTGTGGATTTCTGAGGCAGTGTCAAAGTACATTGAATGGTCTAGGAAGTACACTGCGATATAGGGTGGAGTTCTGAATGGAGACAGTGGGAAGGTAAAAGCCAACATTGTTTTCATCCTGGCACCTCTAGTGGGAGCAGTTACTGGAGGGCTTCAGATTTGGATCCTGAAGAAGGGAAAGTGAATCACCTCAGTGCAGTTCATAGGTTACAAAAGAAAGGTACAGTCCAGCACTGGTGCTTTCTTCCAGGATTTTCTTTACAGGAGCAGTTACTGGAGGGCTTCAGATTTGGATCCTGAAGAAGGGAAAGTGAATCACCTCAGTGCAGTTCATAGGTTACAAAAGAAAGGTACAGTCCAGCACTGGTGCTTTCTTCCAGGATTTTCTTTACAGGAGCAGTTACTGGAGGGCTTCAGATTTGGATCCTGAAGAAGGGAAAGTGAATCACCTCAGTGCAGTTCATAGGTTACAAAAGAAAGGTACAGTCCAGCACTGGTGCTTTCTTCCAGGACTTTCTCTACAGGAGCAGCTGCTGGAGACTTGTAATTTTGGACATAAATTCTGTGAGAGAATCTGAAGGCACACACAGTGAAAAGAAAGAGCAAAGACCTGTCTGTGGTGCAGTTTACAGGCTGCAAGAGGAAGGGGAAGGCCAGGGCTGTTTTGTTTTTTTCTAAGAACAGAATGATGCCTATTTGAAGCTGGGCTCTGGGAGAGTGATACGATAGATTTAGGTGAGAAGGAAAGTGCAAAACTCCAGGATGTGGGATGTAATTCCAGGGGAGCCAGCAAGAGTTTCCTCAGCTGGTAGCTGCTGCGACCACGACTTTTGCTGCATGTTTACAGTTAAAGTACAAGATCTGCGTGACTGAAAATATGTGACAGCCCAGTTACTTAGAGAAATTTTGGAGGGAGCAGCTCCCATACTGTCCAGCTACATATATATTTATACACAAAAGTACAGCCATTATTTCCATAGTCAATGGCTGTCCCCTCCAAGGTGTCTGTAGAGTTCATTTCATCCATGACTGTGTTCTATCCATCCCAGATGTCTTCCAGGGCAGCAGAGCTGGTGTGCAACTGGTAGAACTGGAGCAGTCCATACTCACTGCCCATGGTAGTTATGGCATACAGTGGGAGTGCCAACACTACAGATGTAGAGCCCAGCCTTTAGGTGGGACAAAAGGAAATGTTCCAAAAATCAAGAGAAATTTTGTCTCCCCCCTACTAGAGCTCACACATCTCTGGACTAAAATGCTGTAGCAGTCCCTTGACTGGAGCAAAGCCATCTCTGCCCTGGACCACACTGGTCTCCAGCAAACACTCCAAAGCAGGAGGTGGCAATTTCCCCTGCCAGATTCCAAATTCCTGCTCTTTGGTTTCCTCTATTCCATCTGCAATGCCAGTGGCTAGGGCAGAACAGCTGCTCAGGCGTGGCCAAGCCCTGAGCTCAGCTCCAAGAACTGGCACAGCAGAAGAGCTGTTGAGGCTCCTCAGGTCTGGAGGAAGTTGCTGACACAACTTACTCCAGAAGAAGGGAGTCAGCAAGAAAACACCGCCACTAACACTGCTCAAAAATCTCCTGTAAAATCATCACAGAGGGTGGATTTCCACCCCTACTCCCCTCAAACAGAGCAGGTAAGTGCTATTCCCTGAGCACTGAAGGCTGGGATATAAGATTTTAAGGATGCCTAAGACCTCCTGAGCATCTCACTGGAAGTAGTCTGAAAGGGTGCTTCACACAGCAGAGCTTTTAAACCCCTCCACACAGAGCAGGTGTCATGCTCAGCATCTCTGCGGATGTGCTGCCCAGCTTTCACAAGCAGTGACACAAACTGTAACAGGAGTTGGCTAAACCCTCATGACCTGCCAAGAGGATCCCACAGAGTACACAAATGAGGAGGAAAAAAAAAAAGTAAAAAAAAAGTAAGAATTAATCACATAGGTGAGGAATCTATCACGTAACAAACACAGGTTCCTGATGCCAAGATTTTGGTTCAGTGCCCCCTCCCCTTCTCAAAAATACAGTTCACAGACTTCCAGTTTTGGTTTAGGTTGTTTTGCTTTTTTTTTTTTTTAATAAAAGAAGGCTTCCAGATAGCTAATCACTATTGTGCTGTTTGTGCAGGACAAACAAACTTTAAATACTAAAATGCACAAGTCAAAACAAGCTGTTTCAAACTGCTCAGCAGTGCAGGCTCAAGCACTTATTTGCAATGGCTTTACTCTTGTACAATCAGTTCTATATGTAGCAATGACTGTATATAAAGAATATAGTACATACTATTGTTTTCATTGTCAATTTACAAGAGAAAAAAAATAAATATTTTCCATTCTTATTATACATTAACACTTCAGTAGAAAGTTACAGCTGTTGTGATGGCATGACCTGCAACGTCAGGAGAAGGGACATGCATACTTACCTATTAAGAACTCTAAACTATGACTTTGTGATAAATTACAGAGGATAGATACTAGCCAACAGAATACTGTTTATCAGAATCCAGTACATTTGTGATTCTTGCTCCATGGTAAAAGCCAAAAATCTTGCAAAATACAAAAGCCAGTAGTTTGCATTATCTAAGTAAGACAAACCACATATGGTATAGCCTCTTCTCCAAATGTGTGTGAATAACAGGCTTGTGGTTTCTCAGGCAAAGGAGACTAAGTTGTTGAGTTGGTCCTTGCACCCTTCACACATAACTAGCACCATAAAGATGCAAGGACCTCAGCAAACATCTAAATTTCATGCTTAATAGATAAAGCATGCATTTTTGTAGAGTTTGTGCAGGGTATATAGTCTGTTCATTAAGGTTACTGTGCAAAAAAAGATTCTCGACCACTGAAGATGTTTCTGTAACTCTATTAAGATTATCAGCAACATTTTTAAAGTTTAACAGGCCTGTGTGCAATTAATGAAAAACCTGTACTCGTGTTTCCCCCTGCCTGCTGGGCACGGGCACTGTACCACTGAACTGAGAGCTGAGGAAACAAAGGTAGCAGCCTGAATGTCCAATGAAGTGGGGGAAAACGAGCTGCAGTTTGCTAAAAAAAGAAAAAAAAAGATTGTAAAATGGCACAAAGCTTTGTACAGGTGGATGTGCCAGTGCAAATACTTATACATGAGGTACCAATTTGTTCAGATCTTTTTATAGGCCAGATCCATTAATATGTACCTTAAAATTACTCTCAATTTCCTGCTGTCAGATAAATGCTACAGCTTGTCAGCCTGCAAGTAAAATCAAAATCAAAACAAATTTTCAGCATATTCAGTATCATATTATTGTAATTTCTATAAAATTTAGTTTCTGAGCTTTTACTGCTGAGACTGCTTAAATAATTTTTGGGTTTTTTTTAAAAGCACTAGCAATAATTTCCTTTTTCAAGATTTGAGATGACTTGAGGAAAAAGTTAAAACTCTGTATGTAAATTGGAACAATATCTATAATTGGCTGAATATTTTAACATTGTTCAAAATTTTACTAAGTACTGTTAAGAAGGAGGAACACAGTTATTGCTATTTGAAGACTTTAAATTAGAACAAACCAACCTGAAAGCATAGACAGAACTACTCCAATGGTGAAAATTCTACAGATACAAAACAGCATTCTGTTCTAAAATTAGTCCTTTTGCATCTGAACACTCTTCAAGTTATCTACAGCTTTCTCTTCCAGGTAACTATGATAGTCTTTACATGGAGTTGTGCATTTGAAGTGGCAATTTGAGGGACACAGACTGCTTTTCAACTCCGACAGCTGTGTCTTGAGACGTTCCAGCTGCTCCACCTGGAATACATTTGGTTGTTCAGGATTTGAGATGTTTATCCTGGATGAGAAAAATAAAAAACATGGATCAGTATAAACCACCTTTCCACAGAAATGTCCACCAGATGAAGCACCTTGAGTTTTTTTTCCTTAACAGAGCAAGATGAGGTCCCAAAGACAGTTTGTTTGGGGTCAGTACCCTAAGTTTTGCTGCTCATCTCACAATATAAAATGGTATTCCCTTTACACAGACTAGCTAGTGTTTGATTGGATATACTAAAAACCCACTGGCATAAACTCACTTAATCTCCTGACAAATGTGATTTTACAGGTGGCACAAAGCAGTGTTCTAGGCTTCAAAGTCCAAAGCATAAGAAATTTCAGAGCCCTGAGATGATTTGAACAGACTGATAAACTGCTTGCACATAATACTGCATTGAATGTTTCAAGAAGTATTTCACTTCCTCCAGCTCAGAACTTTTTCTTTTTTAAATTACCATAATTACCACAATATTAAGTGAAGAGCGAAAAATAGAAAATCTGACCTCTCTCCATACCTAATGCAAATTAAGCATCCACAGGACTTTAAAGAGTTTATCCTTTGCTCACTTGTTTTGACACACACAAGCAAAGCTGCAGGATTTGAAAAGTCAGCATCATACCAGACTGTCCAAATCCAAAGCACATTTTGAGTGATAGTGTAAGCACTAAGCACAACTCAAACATTATTCTGGTGTAACTCATTATGAAGAAAATGCATTGGTGCTCCTGTAACTTAACAATGGTACAATATCTTCTGCAACAAGGATATACCTTCATTTCCCAATATAAATATCTAATATCATCTAATATTTGTTTATATTCAAAATTTTAATCCTGGTACCCACTTTTTTTCTCTCTCACTTTTAGCTGTTGCACATACAATGTTCCAGGTATTGCAGATCTCCAGATTGATTCTCCTTCAAATGAAAGCTTCTGCAAGAAATTACCACAGCTTCTGCCTTAGTCTTTACGAATGTTCATACTTTACCTATGACTCCTTCAAGAAAGTAGTTTGATTTTATTTCATCATCCTTTGTCTCTCACACCTTTTCAAGTTATGCCCAAAAGGAACCAATGCCACTAACAAAACAATGTAGTGCTGATGTGAGAGAGTGCAAAGATGCCCTTTTACCCTGGCAAGGCAACTTGGAACTGCTGGCAGCTCTGAGACACCAAAAACAACATGCAGCTCAAAGATGGGTACAAGAATGGGATTCAAGTGAGGAAATATTTCCACAGGAAATATTGACATGGATCACAGTAAGGTCAAGGACAATTTCTGTGAATAAACTCCTAGAAGTGAGGATAGATGCCGTCCAGTTTGATGAAATTCAAACAGAAGGCATGGCATTTAAATTACCTGCATAGTACTTACAATCTAATATAGGCCTATTATCTATAGGTAAGATTTTACCCCATTTACCCAATGGAAGCTTTCTGCAAAATAACAGCTCTACCTTTCTGTCTTCCTTCCTGTGCTCTCTTCAGCTGAGTCTGCCACCTTACGACTTTCCCTGCAAATTCCAGACAAAACACTGAAACTTGAGGATAGTTTTCTATATAAAACACTTAGTTAAGAACTCAGGATCTGAAGTTCTTCCCATAAGTTAGACACTAGAATAGCAAAAGTATGTTTCTTTTAAACCCCTTGTTCCTAGGACATGGCTAAGTACATTTCTAAGCAGCTTCTGGCAAGTATTTTATTACTAGTTCTTTATTCCAACAAGTATAAACTCTTTAATCCATTCCAAATCCTTTTCCATTGACATTCTGGATGAATTCAACCCTCCAAGCGCTCCTTTCATGTTGTCCACTAGAGCCAGTCCACTCCCATGTGTATATACTGTTATATATGGTTATTACTGTTATATATGTTATTACATGGTAATAACAATAATAATAACTGGTATACTGTTTCTTTTAAACCAAAGGCATAGAAGAAAACTCAAAGCAAAACTTTAGAATTTCTTGACCCTACTTTTTGTTTGTCTGTAAGAGTACACGAGTACACCACCAGTTTGCAGCAACAGAGCTCCAGTACTTCTCTTATTATTTTTAACATCACTATAAAGATAAGGAATAAACTCATACCCCAATTCTCCATTCTTCAACAGGACAATTATTTGTAAGCAGCTATGCATTAAAGTTTTTCCATCCAACCTTCTATTAATTAGCAAGCCCTGCAGAAGACTGAGAAGTCCTTTAAACATTACTTTAAAAAAAGTAAGCACCTTCTAGAAAAGACTCGCAGGACATTGCTGGGCTCTGCAGTGGGTGTAAAACTGATGTGTTTGGCACCTGAAAGGTGTCTAACAGCAGCCTGTTTTCATGCTCAAAATATTTTCTGAAGCTTTTGATTAAAGGTTTTCACTTTTCCTTAGATCTTGAGGAAAACTTGAGTTTACTTTGCAATTTACAAAATGGGGAAGACTTGGACTATCATTGCATAACATCTTAATGCAATCACTGAGTGGATTATAACCAACTCATACTACACTTCCTCCACATACCCATGCTGTTATTTAAGTAAGCATGCAGTTTCAGGCAAACAGGGCAGCCCAGATTTCAGCAGCCTTCTGCTTTTAGAGAAGTGTTTAAAATAGTTTGGATTTTCCAGTCAAATTTGTGTAAATGTTGGGAAGTTACTAATACCAATCAAGCACAGCTTTTGCCTGCAAATGCAACATGCAGCCTCAGGAACTGTAGAGTTTGGACAAAGCTCTCATGGAAAAGCTCTCAGCATCTATGTTTGGGAAATATTGATTTAGTGTTTTTATGCAGTTCTGTATATTATTCAACAAACAAAACTCAGATCGTGTAAAGTGAATGAGAAAATAGGATGCAAGTGTAAGCTAGCACCCATCCCCTCTCCACATTGGTATTTAATAACAGCCAGCAGGGGCAAAAACACATGGATGCATTGTTCTTACTGAGTTAAGTATATTCAGATACAGAAATATTTTCTGGACTGTTTACAAAGCCTATCCAGAAGAAAAACCGCATCTCAATCAACCCAGAAATTCTGCTTTAAAAATCAGCGTTTTAACCAAGCCAGAAAATTTCACAATAGATTGAAATTTCTTCTCTAATTAAAATCTAAACATCAGACTAATAAAGCATTTTAAGGATGAGATTTCTGTGCAGACAGAAGATTCCCAGTCATGCACATAAAGTACTTTCCTGTGCAAAAGCCCATATAAAAGCCTGAAGGCAGATAGGGCATCTTTCTGTAGAGGCTGCCCTTTTAATTCAAATAATTTAGTTAAACATTGAGGTGAATGGTAGTTGAACATAGGAAAATAGGTGAGTACCATCCCAGTATCCCAGAATATCTGTTTGGATGAATGACTTTGGATGTATGTAATAATCTGCAGCCCAAGTGGAGAAAGGCCTGGATGGGGGGAGAGAATGCATTTGTGTTGTTTCCTCTGCCCCAGTGAGATCAGCCTTTTAATATCTTTGGCATTTGTAAGCTTCCCAGATTTAGTCTTGCAGTTTTCTCCATGCAAAGCGAAGTCAGACCCCCTACCTGCTTTTTTTTTTTTGCCCAGTGCTTGGTATCACCAACTTTTGGTATTCAGGACACAGTTTTTCTGCCATCTTCACAAGTGGCTACAGTGTTTTGGTCAATTCTACATGAATGATTAAAGTTTGGAAAAAAATAGCTTACAGAAATAATCTCTACGCACACCGTTCATTATCTCAGAAACAACTCCTGCACACAGTAACTGACTGCCACATACAAGCAACCTAAAATTCACCAAAATTCCTCTATTCACTTCCTAGATTGTTCAGACAATTAGCACATAACATGGTATAAGTAAAGATGTAGTAAACAACAACACAAAATACCATATTTGATAGATATCTGGACTTGGCGTACATCCAGACAACCAAGATTTAGCAGAATCCATGGAAGAAGCATCATCTTAATTCAGCCCTAGAAAACATTCTGGAATTTGAAGACATGACAGCATGAACTGCCTTTACACTAAATCAGATTACTGCAGTCCCTACTTATTTTTAGACCTTGGAACAGTCATGTACATCTCTCTCTCTCTCAAGTTCTGCTTTTTAAATTTAGTTTTAAATTTATTTATTTCTAAATTCCAAACAGCACAGAATATGGATGCTAACACCACATCTATTTAAACTTTAATATCAACATCAAGTCACAAATGATCTAAAGACTGGCTCTTTACACAGCAGCTCCAGCTATGAGTGGAAACGTTTGCTGCCAAGGTTTTACATTCCTACATTCCAGGACTTGCAGGTACCACCCGCATTTCAAAATGTCCACCTTGAGATCTATAATGCAACTTTCAGAAACGATCATATCCCTAATCTATATTAAGATTGAATTTAATTTTATTCAATCAGTAAAACTTGAAAAGTAATTAAGAATTGCAGAGGAACATCCCATTGTTTTGGCCTACAGAAAAAAAAAATTAAAAAGGGAAATTACACTTCACAAGCCTGCAATAACAGCTCTGGGAAGATGTTGAAGTGGAAGTGATAGAGGAGGCAGGCAGTGAGAGGAGAGATGAACACTATTAAGAATCCAGATGATGTAAACAGCGAAGGAAGGTTAAGAAATTTTTGTTCAGTTAAATCCACAAGGGAATTCAGCTTTCCAACAAATTGGCTGGTTAACAAAAAGTGAGATAAAAGGCATTGTACTATCCTATTACAACTTAAACCACACCAAACAGTAACAATAGGACACATAAGGTGACACAGAGCTGACTTGCAGCCTCGACATAAATGCCACAACCTTTAAGCAGTATCTAAAGCAATCAAAGCAACATGAAGTCAGAAATCAGGCTGTCATCTGCTTTACTGTTTCACCATAGCAGTGAATATCTACTGCACAAGGAGCAACTAACAACTCTGGAAGACTGGATTAGTAGACATGAGATGAAGTGACATTTTACAAACTTACTTCATGCAGTAGTGTTTGATTAAAACACCCCATCAATAATGTGTCACTTTAACTTATGCATACCACAGAATAAGATTTCATTACCCTCTGATTGCAAACTATGTAGTTAGAGGATTGTTTCCCCTGCATTCTAGTCCAGAGGTATTTTCCACTGACTAAAGGGAGCCCCAAACCTGAACTGTAGCACAGGTGCAGAACACAGCACTGCTATAGCAGGAAAGAGCACTCCTGTGTGTCCACATCTTCCGTCTGAAGCTGATCCCCAGTGTAAATAAAAACCTAGTCATTCTTTTTTTTACTGCCAATGAATAGGAGACATTCTGTACAGCACGAGAAGTGACACCTCTGGCAAACCTGAGAAGCAATGGACCCACCACCCTGAAAGGACTTTCAGCAGTCAACAACAGATTGAAGAGAGTTAACTTTTTTTTTTTTACACACTGAGAGCCTAGAACTCTAGGAGCAAACATATTTGATTTCTTGCCCCCAGATATGATTAAATTGTCTCTCAGTTTTCCCTTTAAAAAACAGAGTCTTTGACAATTATTGATCCTACTTCCTTTTGTGTGTGTGTTTTGGTTTTGTTTGTTTGTTTTTTGGGGTTTTTTTCCCAGGTAAAACAATATACAGAGCAATAAGTATTCTTGCTAAACCAGAAGGTTTGAAAGCCTTCTGTAATTTGAAACTTCAGTTACACTTAATGCTTAATGCCTTCCCAATTACTTTCTTATCTATCAGAAATTCTAGCTTTTCAAATTAAACTTCATCTCATCATGATGAATTTCTCATCTTCAAAGACAAAAGAGCTAAAACTTTGTGTTTTTGTAAGCAGCAAAACAACACTTTTGTTCAAATATTTAACACAGTATTCTGATGTCTCTACCTGAATTTTTGGATGTAACAGGTACTTTCTGAAATTTCTAATTTGGCAGTTCATCCTGGAGTCACTCCAAGCTAATTTTAATAGGAAAAAATGTGAATTCACAGCTTTGAAACACAAGAAAATGTTGTGTTTACTATTTCCACAGCTT
>VWZN01017931.1:508206-536485 GCA_013396955.1 Regulus satrapa | reverse complement strand
GAGATCTGAGATCCATAAGCTCTGGATAGAATTCAGACTCCCCTTGGGTGAGAAACAACACGGGATACTTGTTCTGCTTATGCCGGACCCTGCCAGAAAAGTGGGAAATGAAAAAATAAAATAATTTGATTTCACTGTTTGGAGGGGAATTCCTCTCTTTTCTGCATGTTCTTCTAGCTGCTAGCTGGTGCAAGGAGATGGTCCCACAGTTTAGCCCCAAACTGTGCAAAAAGCTGCTCAAATGAGTCCTTTTGCCACTACTGGAGATTACCACACAGCTTAAGGGAAGCTAGACTGGATGTTAAACTTAGCCCCACATCCTCAAAATACTTAAGTATCATTCCCAAAGGCCATTTAATTCTGTAATTTTCTTCTTAAATGCACAGATTCACGATGATCATGAAGATCCACTATTGGAATTCCTAAACGTGGTTAATATACAGCCCCTAACCTTGCTAGTGCATTTTTCAAGCCAAATACTGTAACAAGATGATTTGTTCCTAAGTTAGGCTTGCACGCTCCTCAGGTATGACTTAAATAGACTTTGGGATACCAGAAGAAACCCTGACCTTTTTTCTTGGGCTAAGAAAAAGGGAAGCATCCAGAAAGGCATTTGACAAAAATATCCACTATGGCTTTGTTCTCCTATTTTATTTTTGGCTCATTTCAGAGCCAAAGTAGTCTCATTTCAGTTCCAAACTACTTTGGCTCCCAAATTTTATGTCTAAGCAAACCACCTGGCATGTATTTTCAAATACAAAATAAATTTTATAGAAGAAAAATAAATTTCAAAAGCGAAGTTCATTGTTGTTCTCTTCTTAACTTACATAGTACAAATATCTGCATGAAAAGAAGAAAACACAATTCGTCTTTCTCCAGCATTCATCAAAACAGTTTTCAGAATAATATCTAGAAAAAGGTTCATATCAAAGTAAGTTGACACGTTGCCATCCCATTGTCCATCCTAGAAAAAGAAAGCACAAGTTTGAGTCACTTAAATTAATGTTTACTAAAATTATTGTAACCAGCAATGGTCTCTCAGCCAACCTGAGCAAAGTGAGAATTCAGCTGGCCAGTTTGAACCCAGAATCAATCCTCCAGTCTTGTCAAGTGCTG
The DNA here is from genome assembly GCA_013396955.1 of Regulus satrapa. Taxonomy (NCBI): domain Eukaryota; kingdom Metazoa; phylum Chordata; class Aves; order Passeriformes; family Regulidae; genus Regulus; species Regulus satrapa. Next base: position 535,369 of record VWZN01017931.1, on the reverse strand, counting down.
GTTACAGCTCTCCAGGACTGACAGCCTGAGAGGAACAGCTGAATTCTCACAGCCATACAATTCACTGAAAAACTCTGTCTCCCCATGCAAGGAATGCATTTCTGAGAAGCCTACTGTAGTTTCAAAAACACAAAGAAATTCCCTGAAGACCAGTAATTATAGCAGCTACTCCCTGTTATTTCTAGTGTCCACCTACCCCTCTCCTAAGCTTCCTTCCCCCACTCCAGGCTTCCAATCCCAGCCTTTACAACCACTTCCCTCTGGACTGAGGGCTGCACAATCCAGCTGAGTTTGCAATCCTGCTGACTTGAAGGAAGCAGCTGCCTGCACTTCTGCACCATGTTGTAGCTGCTCCTGCACTGGGCCAGGAGAGGTTGAATTTCTTGGCACTTTCCTGCCTGCCCTGTTGTGATCTGTTGACTTTACCAAAAGCAGTCTGAGCTGCATTATGAGCTCAATCCTAGAAATACTTTTTATCATTTTAAGAATAAATTTGCTAATTTGTCGGAGTGGAGCTACTATAACCCCAGTTTAAAAATAATGTGTTATTTTAAAAGAAAAAAAGGCACAAAATCCCTCAAAAATTATGCCCTTGCAGTTCATAAATTGTCACATCAAATTACAAGCTTTAACCATGAGAATGTTAAAGAATCAAGTTAAATCACATGCATGTTTACTTACCCTTTGCTGAGAGATCCATTTTATTTCTATGTTGAACCCAACATCTTTAGAAACAGACTCCAGGACCTGAAACAAATTTTACTATGAAGAGACCCCACACCAAAGAAGGACAACAAAACACTATGAAGGCAATTGTTGGGAGAATACATTGGATTTTAGTGCTAATGGAGTCTAAAAGTAGAATTAAAAGCTCTATGTTTTTAACATTTTATACAACACACATATACACCCTTTTCTACTCCAATTTTAAACTTAATGAATACATAAAAGTGGATCAGATCTTAAGGTCAAGATTTTGACAAGATACAGATGTGACTCAATTCACCTTAACACATGTAAGAAATGCCCCATTTGTACTCCTAAAGAAAAAAAATGGTTTTTCTTTCTCCAGAAAATTCTTTTGAGTAAGTTCTTTCTTCTCCATATCATCATTATGATGATAACAAAAGTTCTTTCATGTGAAATTCTTGTAAAGAATTACTTGCAAGGTGATTTCAAAAGGTGGAGGTAACACAAAGCAGTCCTAAATGGAAACACACTGGAAATTCACTCAACATTTCTCAGTGTCTGGCTCTGAGAGATGGCCAAGACACTGTGAGGAACTGCCAAAGGCCAGGTGTGGCTTCTTTCAGAATTAGAAAGAACTGTCAATGCATTAAAAGGCAATGCCCATATGCTAACCAGCTGTAAAACTGAGTGTACCCTGAACTACACAGCTTGGGCTCATGAATTCAGCTTGAAATACACACAGACTGCTACTTGTAAGCACTGAAACCCCTCCAGTGTCCAACAATGAAACCCCTGTTGTCAGTTCCAGCATTGATACCGGAGGGCTAAACCCAAAAATCAATATCCTTTGCTATGTGTGCCACACTGGAAGTCAAGCACAGGTTTTCGTGTTCCCCCATCATCTTGCTCCATATTCACTACTTACTGTTTCCAGAGAAGGAAATGGCTGGAACTCAAAAGCAAAGTTCTCTTCCTCTTTAGGAAATGCTGGAAAGAAATATAAAATACTGAATTAAAACAAAGAGAAGCATAATCCCAGTAATGCCAGCAAGAAAAGACTGGTTGAAAATCATAAGGCCTTTAGGAGTGAGCAATGAACTCATGCCTCCCTTCTGGTTACCTATACCTTTTCCTCTAACACTGACATGCTCCCATGATAGTGTAGGCAATTCCTGGTTTGGAATTTAAAACCTTGCCACAATATGTATCAGAATGGCTTCTCCCATCCTTTACCACTTCACTCAGTGAATTACATCAACAATAAGCATTGGCTATCAGGGCTTGTTTATTTTATGTTTTTTAATTTTATCTTTTCTTATACAATTAGGATGTGTAAGAAAATTTGCTGTCCCTACAAAGAGGATAACTAAGGCCAAAAATTAACAGCACTGGTAAGATATCCTACAGCAGTTAGCAAAGTTCTTGTCAGCAATTCTGAAGAGCTGAAGGTACAGTTGGAGAAGCATAGAAGATGGAAACATCGGTGACAATTCTGCTCTAATTATTCAGAAATATATATTGACCTATACATTTGCCTTCTACCTTCTGTCCCTGCTTTCCAAGGGCAAAACTTCTGTTCAGATATTTTCTTCACGATAAAGAACTCTACAACATGCACAAAATTAATTACATAAGCATTTAGAAATGGACAAATGTGATTACAACAAGCAACTGCAACCACATAATTTATAAAATTCCATGGTAATAAAAATCAATTCCAACACTCTTCCAAACTAGTACATACCATTGTGATCTTTTCCTTCCAGGGCCTTCACATTAGACAGCTGAAGAGCATAAGAGCAACATTAACACTCTACCCACATCCTCCTACATGTAAAATATAACTAATTTTGCTTGTAAATTGTTTTAAACTTCAAAAGTCTATTATAGACACAGTTTCAGTTACTTTAAAAAGAATAAAATATGTCCTAGTACACATCACAAATTTCTTTCAGACTTTATTTTAAAGATTTCAAGAAAAGCTCAAAATCAAACTGAAAACATGCTCACATAAAATGCAGAAATCATGTTAAGGGTAAACTCATACAAACTATAATTCAACATCAAGATGTGAAGAAGTCTGAATATAAATCCCTCCTCTGTGTTTCAATCCAGTGCAGAGGGCTGACCTGTTTTATATTACAGTCACACACACTGAGCTAGAATCAGGCCAGACACAGCCAACTCCCTTGCTCCATTCAAATTCTCTCTCCACAAAAAGGAGCAGACCAAGTAATTTTAAGTAAAAACAATTATATGGTTCTTGGACCAGCCAGATGGTTTTCTTGCCTGAGGGCAGGTATCTCAGCAGGGTCTGCAGTAGCTCACTCATCCCAACTTTTTTTATCTACACAGGGCACTTCTCTTTGGAAGGTGGAGCAGTTCAACATAGACCCTTTAACATTTGCAAATTAGATACCACTTTTCTAGAGGATAAAAGTAATGACATTTATCTAAGCTGTAAAAAGGGTGCAAAAGTATTTTTCTGGGAATTATCTAATTGTTCTGTTTATACAATTTTTTCAAACTGTACTCTCCCAAACTATCTAGAATTACTCCCAAAACCTCCAAGCTTCATACACAATTTGAAATTTTACACACAGCATATTGTACTAGCAAAGGTAATAATACCTTTAATAACTGCAGCTGGTCAAATGTGAGTTCCTTGACTGCAATCTCAATCAGTTCGGAATCCTCTTTATTCAGTTTCTTTGAAGAGAAACAACGCATAATTAAGCATCACTGAAAACAACAAAAAAGCCTACACACTTTTTATATAGTAGCATTAAAGGCAATAATCGATTCCTATTTTATTGATAAAGATACAAGTGATGACTTATGATTAAGATGATCCATTTCCACAAGACAACGCAGGCACTTAAAAGCATAAAACAATTGTCAACTTGAGAAAACCCAGTGTTTGGTCTTTCATGCAAGTCAGAGGTTTTTAAAGTCCTTTCTTCCCAAAATATTAGCAAAATTGTTCTGTAAAAACTTGATTGATTAATGTATTCAGAAAAGATGTCTGCAAGTAAAGAAATGCAATAAAAAATATTCCAAGGCAGTTCAGTTTACTGTTGTTTATCCAATGTCTCAGACACTAACACAAAAAGATAAACGTCCTGGGGTAAAATTCACACACACAGACCGCTCCCAAAATAAAGTTCTGGTGTCAAAAAAATTCCATGCATTTCTCACTTCCCCTATTCACTAAGAAACTTTTACTGAGCAAGACAATACTGAGTGAAGATACACTGAATATTCATTCCCCTCAGACCAAGGTCCGTTTCCACAGCTTTCCAAAACCAAGCTTCCTATAAAGTTCAACACTGCAGAAGGTGTGGGAGTTTGAAGACACAACTCAGCACCAAGAAGACAGAGCAGTGTGCTCTGCAAGCTCTCCCTGGACTCACTGCCAGAACTAGGAGGGAAGATACCCAGAACAGCACAGAATGCAAACATTCAGGCCTGAGTATAAGTGAGCCTCATAGGCACCATTGAATATAGCAGAATTGTCTGTTTTTTTCCTTTCAAATCTTAAGTCAGAGAAAAGCTAAATAGTAACTATAATGTGAGCTTAAGAGTGCCAAACCATGCATCTGAAATGCTGTTGCTACAACATAAAAAGGAAAAAAGCCTCAACTTCCCTGCTCTATGCACAAAGTAATGCTGCATATTTATTCCCATTTCATTCCTTGAATCTCCAAAATTATTTTTATGACAGCTTTTTACATTTTACATTTCTAGAATGAGCATATTTTTACATAAAATACAGGAATTATCTTCCTTACCTTTTTCATGCCCATGCAACATGTAAGATCGTGGTATACTATAGGCACATGATCTTTAGAAAGTTGTACATCAAATTCCACAAATGCTGCTCCCTACAAAAAATTGAAAACAACACAGAACAAAACAAAAGCCCATTAACTCCTTATGACCAAGGACTACAGAACTGCATGCAATTATTGTCAAGTATTCACAGGTCCTGGACATCAAGCAAAAGTTGAATACTGCTAATTTAATTGGCTTTTACCAGTTAAAAATAATGCTCAGCAATGGATTACTAATGGTTAAAAAAATATGGTATATTATCTTAATTACCATAATACCAACAAATACATATATCCATCTTAATCTTGTAAACCCTCCAGTAAGATTCAAGTCTTGTGAACCTGATTACAGAGAAAGACTACAACAATATTTTTAGACACAGATGTTTCAAACACAGATGACTTTGAGGCATCTTCCTCCCTCCTCCCCACCACCACACCTAGAGACAAATGATGGCTCCATACTGCCAAGGCTTTAGGGAGATGTTCCACACAGGAACAAACTTCTGGAGTCACTGGGGAGTAACACAGTAGCAGCACGTTATAATCTGTGCAAGAGCAGAAATAGCTGCATCCAACATTCTCCTGCCCTTTTCAGCTGTAAGTGATTTTCTGTTAGGCTTACCACTTCACTCAGTGAATTACATCAACAATAAGCATTGGCTATCAGGGCTTGTTTATTTTATGTTTTTTAATTTTATCTTTTCTTATACAATTAGGATGTGTAAGAAAATTTGCTGTCCCTACAAAGGGGATAACTAAGGCAAGGAAGAAAGATAACTAAGACAAAGGAAGAAAAATCCAAAAGCTTTAAGAACAGTCTTTTGGAAAAGAGGGCCAGAAAGAAAGAGGAACACAGTAGCAGGTTTGGGATTTTTTACTTATATTGACTCTCTGCAAGCCATTCCTTTGAAGGCCTCCAAGAATACCACTCATCAAATTATCACCCTGACACCCACTTTTTCAATCAGCACAAACAAAAAATAGAACATGAGGTTTTTTCAGCCCTTTTTCAGCAGAAATATTTTCAGAGTGGTGGCTTTCAGCCTTTTCAATCTGCAAATAGATGAAACCACTTCTCTGCTGATGCTGCTGATGACTTCACAGCAAATTTCTACCTCAATGCATATTTCTCGTGAGCCTTTTTTAAAGCTGTCTATAAACCTGTAGTGTCCACTCAGAGATTAAGAACTACTGTTCAAAACAGTAATTTAGTAGCGACAGTTTTATTCATTGATCAAGATTACTGGAAGGAATAAAAATGACCACCTCCATCACAGAATTTAGACACATGGAGCTATTATCTCCCAAAGTGGAAGTTCTGTCTTAGGGTTTAAAGTCTTCAGTGCAGTAAACACCAAAAAAGGATTGGTTTATTCTACCAGCTCAGCTCCCAAGCCACATTTTCAGACAGCAAGTTTCAGTACACAGCAGTGGCTGAGCAAGACCTTTGCCACCTGAGAGGATGCTGACAGACTCAAGCAGTGCTAAAATTTTATTCATTTGTTCAAGTTGCCTGTCCAGAGTTGAAATTTAAATTCTCCCTGCATTGGAATACCACCAGAATATGCTAAATGGAAGTTTGGATTTTTTTAACAGACTTGAGAATGACAGTCTGGCCAGCTATTAACATCCCATAGGTCAGGCAATTTCCATAGTGATTTTAATTTACATCAGTGCAATTACCATTCACTGTCTTGAATCGTGCAAATTAAGCCAACAAGCCAACCTAGTTTGCACTAGACAGGTGCTGACTGCATGAATTTGTGTACATACATGACTAGCTGCTTCCCTCAGGGATGCAATGGTGTTCTCTTGAACTTTAGCAAGCCTGAAACAACAGCCAAGAAAAAAAAGGGTTTGTTAGATGCAGTATAGCACAGAATTGAAAGAACAGAAACACAAATCACAAGTTTTTGTTTTGCAGAAGGCCCACAACTTGATACTGAAGTAAATGACTCTGGGTTGCAGCTTTTTTACTGTCCACCTCCTCAACTGATGTCAGTGACACAAAACAATTTTCCCAGTTTGAAATGTGAACAAACTTACTTAGTTGTTGTAGAATTCCCTGATCCCCTATGTCCAACATCCAGAGTTGTTTCTCTTCTCCAGTATTTTGCATATGAAGCCTGCATATCACAAGAGTACCCCTGGATGGGTTTGATAATTATGTAGTCCACTGCAAGAAAAACATCAATGCTTCACATGTCAGTAAACAGCAAAGGGCTTTGAGGAAAGTTATCTGCATCTGTTGTCAGCATCAACTGTACCTCTAACTTTTCCAATTGTTGTCCTTGAATTTCTGCCCATAATAGCAAGTGTAAGAATTCCAGCACTCTTCCCGAGTTCTGCAATTGTGGATGACAGGAGGCAGGCAGAGCCCACGTGACCTGGGAGCACATCATCTTGTACTACCTTCTCTCCTAAATCTTCCTAAAATCAAAACAAACAAAAACCTAAAACCCCTGCTGTTAGATGTAAGAATTCTAAACAAACTTTTCTGGCTTGCTCCTCAGGACACAGCACAACTTTCTTGTGTGTTACAAAAAACACTAATTTCAGCTAAAATTGTTAAATATAACAGTGAGTTATGAATTACTATCAGGAAAATGAAAATTCTGACAGAAATCTATAAAATTCATTTTTCTTTGACACCCCTTACATTTGATAAGCTTTTCATATCAAAATAGCACGCATGGAATAGTCTGTCTTCTATAAAATGCCCAAGTCCCGTTTAGAACAAAAATTAACTGGAATTATATTTATGCTCAAAACGCTAAAAAACTTGGTATGCATTTGCAGGAAGAACTAATATACAGAATGTGCACTTGACCATAGTAAAGTTCAGGAACTATGCAGACAATTTAAAATTATGACTGTGAGTGATCCTGAAGGCATTTTTGGACCAAAAAGAGAATGCTTAAAAAACTTTACTCTGTGTAAGTTGTTTTCTTTTTTAAAGAACTTCAAATATTAAGATCTTTCAGAGGAAAAAATAGTGCAAAGTAACAGACACAGTAGCAAGAATCCAATTTTAATCTGCACTAGTTCAGAGAAATCTCTTCTGCTTATAATATAAAAATTTAGATTCAATAAATGTGATATAACCAGTTCATATACACATTGTACAGGTTGAAGCAAGAGAAGCATAACTTCGCTCAGATAAAGGATTAATATAAAGCAAACTTAACAGCACGCAATGCTGCACACACACAGATTCAAGTGTAATTTGTACTGACTTTTAAACAAGCAGAACTGAAAAACTTCCTGGGCCACATCAAGAAGTCTCAAAAAACCTTTTTACAAACGGCCTGGGAGTTAGTAGTCTCATACTTGTGTCAACAAATCCCAAAGATCAAAAACATCAGGCAGTAAGTAGCTCTGTTTCAACAGTGAAATCTTCACAATAATTGACTCGAGCTCAAGAAGGCAGACTGGAGTTGCTTCTTTGGGATTAAAGAGACATACCTCAAAAAAATCAAATATTAGTTCCAAGTTATCAGGCTCCATGGTTTGTATTGTGTATTCTAGCCATCGGTCTGGCTGCAAAGCATAGCCACAGTCTGGCTGAGAGTGCCGACACTTGTAGTCATTGTCACTGATTAAAGAGAACTCCACCGTGTTTGCCATTTTCTGAGGGACAGTGGGGGATGGCTTCTCTTCGTCATCGTCCTGCTCTCGGCCTTCCAGGGTCAATTTTACTCTGCTCAACCAGAGACACAAAACAAATGATGAAGTCACTGCAGTGCCTTTGCGAATGATAAAGATTTAGGAAGCAGCTTGAGCAGAAGCTCATACAATACAAGAATTCTTCTCAAGTCCACCACTCACAGAGCAGCACTCACTGTATACAGCGGGTCTTCACACGAGCAAGAATGTGCAGCCATTGTCTAAAGTCTATTTTAGTCAGATTTCAGTGCTCAGGTTACTGCTAGAAGTTGAAGCTGGGTAAATCATGAAAACTCTGCCAGTGGTCTGAGAAGCAGCACTCCCACCAGACTATTTGGGCTGCCAAATAGCAGCCATCTGTACAGATTGACACCCATAATGCCAACAGGCTAATGACAAGCACTGAAAACAGCAGCCATCATCAAGATCAAGACCTGAACATTGGTGGCTGCTGCTATGTCTCTCTGATAAGGCAGATAAGCATACTCTAATAGACATAAGTAATATGGGCTGAAGTAATTAAGTCCCTTGAAAACTCCTAAAAGAGCATTTAAACTGAATGGATTTCTGAAAAAACCCAGACTGAGAAGCATAAGCCTCTCTATAAGTCCTTTATCATACAGAGCAAACCTTCCAGACAAAATGAGTTATGTAAGGATGTAAGTATACATGAGTAAACCTAATCCCTTCCTGCATCGTATATACAGCAGATAAAATACAGGACTACCATTTATAGATGCCAAGTCACCAGTAAAACTGAAGTCATACCTCAAAGAAATAATTACCATTACAGAAATCTGTTACACCAAGTCCACAGTGAAATACATCCTTATTAAAAAGAAGTCACAACTTCAGAAACTGCAAAAATGACACTGCCATAGCGAGAGACAGTCACACAAACTACTGGGCAGATCCAACATTTTGGGACAGAGTATTTAGTAAATGCATCTAGCTCATCAAATTTTATTTACACCATTTAATTTAGACAAGAAGCTGGCTTCAGAAATTGCTCTCTCTACCTGCTATAACATGAAAGGAAAAAAAGGCAGTAGAGAACACAATGTAAGTATTAAATCTCACTGAAGAGCATCATATTAAATAAACCTTCCCCTTATCAGCAAATCTGGAATTGGTGGGAGGGGGAATCAAATCAAAACCGGAAAAAAAATAAATCAAGTACAACAGATCCCTTGAATGGTTTGGTTTGGAAGGGATCTTTAAGATCACCTACTTATAATCCACCTACCAGAGGCAGGGACACCAATTTGACCAGGTTTCTCCAAGCCCCATTCAACTTTGCCTTCCCAAGACTCAGCACGTACAACTCTGGACAACCTGTGCCAGTGCCTCACCACCCACAAACTAAAGAATGTCTTCCTCATATCAAATCTAACCCCGAACTCTTTCAGTTTAAAGCAGCACTCCCTTGTCCTGTAACTCCAGGTCCTTGTCCAAAGCTTTTCTTCAGCTCTGTTTAGGGAGTGCTACAAAGGTCTCCACAGAGTCCTCTTCTCTAGCATGAAGAACACAGAATTTCTCATCCTGTGTTCACAGCAGAAGTGTTCCAGCCCTCTGAGCACCTTTGTGGTCTCCTCTGGACTCACTTTAACAGCTCCATGCACTTCTTTCCCCGGAGGCCCCAGAGCTGGATGAAGCCCTCCACATGGCCAGAATCCCCTCCCTGCTGCAGCTGGGGACTGCTTCTGCTGCAGCTCAGACGCACTTGGCCTCCTGGGCTGCAAGCGGGTCATATCAAGCTTCTCATCACCAGCACTCCCAAGTCCTCCTCCTCAGGGCTGCTCTCAATGCATTCTCCACCCAGCCCGTATTTGGGACTGCTTCAATTCAAGTGCAGGATCTTGCATTTGGCCTTGCTGAACTCGGTGAGACTTGAACCTTCTAAGCCTGTGAAGCTCCCTCTGGATGACATCCCTTCCCTCCAGTGTGACTGCACTCCTCAGGCTGATCATCAGCAAACTACTGAAGGGCCACTCAATCCTATTTTCCATGTCACCAACACCACCAACCCCTCACGGACACCTCTCATCCCTGGTTTTCACTTCGACATCAAACCACTGACCACAACACCCAGAGCAACCACCCAGCCAAATCCTTATCTACTGTGTGGATAACAACAACAGCGTTGTCCTCTAAACACCAGGGCTAAGATACCCATTTTTGACAATTAACTGTGGAGTTAGAATAGAAGAGAATATATATATATTATATATAATATATAGCCTTCTTTTTAAAGTACCTGTACAGAGAAAAGCACAAAACTGATTTAATTAAGTACCCTAGAAGATTACAGTTCCAGCCAAAAAGCAAGAAACACCAAGACAAGTATGGAGTAAGTATTTGTGCTTTAACACTTGGAAACTGGGCTATTAGCAGCCCAAAATGAATTTAAAGGCTACATTAATTAAGTAGAAAAAGTATCACTAGTATTGATGATTAACATGAGGTAAACTGTATACTGAGATGAGCAGGCTCTTACCTAAACCTTGATGTTTTAAATTTCTTCTTCGACATCAGCACAGGGGGTTTCTCAGAATAATGTAGACGTAGCCTTATTTCTGTCTGACATGTCAGCCACCCAGCATCCACAGTTTCAACACCATCTATCAAAATTCAAAGAGAAAGGAGAAGACATGTTAATAACTTATTTCAGGGAGATCTAGGCAGTTCCTCTTGCCATCATCTTCCAGATAATCCTCCTTACCACCAGCCTTGATCCACAGCAATGCAAGAAGCTGGGTGCAGCTCTTCCCCAGTCCTTCTGAACTACTCAGAACAGTCAACAGATACTGCAGCTGTCTGCTGGCTTTTAATGGGATTAAACAGGAACAATGATCATGTGTAAACTGGGCAAACCTCCCTTGTCCTGGGATCTCTCAACACATGGAGTAATACTGACAGGAACTCTGAAGGTTCATAAGCAATTAGAGGCTCCCTGTTTCTGATGAGATATAGGTTTGTCCATTAGCTCATCATAATCAGTGCCAGTAAAGCAGTGCAAGTCTGCAGCACAGGATACAGCAACAGCTTTGATGAAAAACTTGGAGAATCCTCAGCCTGAGTATCAAAACAAGAAAAGCCTACAAGCAGGAGGACCAGAAACACAAACGGGGTGCTGAAGCAAACATCAAAGTTTCAAAGGGCTCCTAAAGAGCCAAACTCATCATTTGATGAGGATATGAGGGGAAAATGGAAAAGCTTGAAGACAAGATCTATGAGGTATGATAAAGGGTTACTTTGCGTGTCAAAGGATTGAACATGAAGTGAGAGGTGCATCAGAACTGCCAGAAGTGAGACAATTGTGCACACACAAGAACATGAGGTGTGGGCTTACAAGAACCTTTTGGTAGCTGCATCTCTAACTGAAGAGGCAGGGTGGGTACATTCAGTGTGAGTGGTTGCTTTTCCAGGCATGAGGAGTTTTTCTAACACTAGGTATTAAGAGAGAGCTATATCTATTCTGCATTTTCAAAAAATGCATGCTCATGATTTGAAGTTCCCAAATTTGAACCCTTAACACCATCAGGAGTGGCACAACACTTCAACTCTTCCTAGCAGTCTTTTATTATCATTAAAAGGCATAACAGCCTGAGTGTGAATCCACAAGTGCTGGATACAAAAATAACTGTAAAAGCAGAGAAAACTATTATAGCAATTCTTCTCAAAACCTATTATCTCAAGCATTTTTCAATTACAAGACTTAACCTTGTTTAAATTAAATTAATGGTAAACAATAAAGGTTAATATAATTTCACTTACTACGGATTCCAAAGTCTCCATCGTCGACAGTAACTTCACTTTCTAGAATTAAAAGGAACGGAAAATAATGGAGAAAAGTAATTAGTGTTCACATTTAAAATGATTGCCAAGTTAAATTAATTCTACTTTTCCACTTCACTTCTAAAAAGTGTATCTAAAAAAAGGTAGGAACACTGAAACAGACAAAGTAGCCTGTTTTTTGCAATCTTCTATAAAGACTGATCTCAATTCATGCTTTTTCTCAGTTTCTGCGTGACAAAAACAACCAACACAAAACACCACATTTCACTTCAAGTAATCTGAACTGAGAGTAAAAAGGTTGCACAATTTTCTGGCTTGCTGCAGTATTTTGCTGATACCTACATCCCACTAGTACCTAAGATGCTTTACTTGTCAAAGTAATGTCAAAGACATTAAATTTTCTTGCAAACATACAAGAAAGCTGTCCTGCTGCACATTTGAAGCTTTTAAATTGAGTTAGTCACAATAAAAATGCTTATTCTGCCCACGTGACAGAAACCAACCTAGCATGAAATATCGAAAATGTTCACACTTACTTCCATCCTTACTCTCTCCAAAGCTTTAAGAACTGAAATCTTAAGACACTAAGTAAATTCACCAGCATTAACAGAACTGAGATAGTCTAAACGAACCATGGATTTCCCAAAACATAAAACTGCAAATAATTTTGCCTCCACAGTGGCTAACCCCTTTTTGTTCCTAAGAATCATTTGGCTCCTAACCTAATTTTTTAATAACCACAGGCAACAATTTAGGATCAAAATGACCCAGTGCCAACATACTGTGTTTGCTGCATGTTCTTAAAAACTGCCTATGAAGAACTGAATATTACTTGGTGGGGGGGGGAAAAAATCCCAACTGGATTGAGGTAATCTAAATTTAGAGATAAAGTCTAGGCCCTAGCAGAGGACAGGCTGCTTCTCTTATCAGCTACTGACAAATACAGAAATCACCTTCTTGCAGGAATGGAAACACTACTAATTCAACTAAATTTTTTTTAAAAAGTCAAAGGGAGAACGGAACATGATCATGGTACTATTAGTAACTAACAGTTTCTTTGATACCACCATCTTTCTAAAAGACATTTTAAATAATTAGAAAGTTCCTTAACAAATGTGAACTTCTAAGTGTGGAGAAAAATTTTATTTTTCATGTGCTAGAAAAGACAGTGCATAAAACATGCCACAGCAGCATAAGAGAGCTAAACTACAAGCTACATTCAAAGGTTATTTCAGTCACTTTTAAACCCTAAACTTTTTCCCTGTTCAGAAAAGCTTTAGTAATTTATATGCAAGTCTGAATGCCACCCTTTCCTTCAGCAAAATACATTTCTGCTAAATTGCTGGGTAAATAAGTCCATTCATGTTTCTATTTTCATTAATCCATTTACTTAAAGAAGCCTAATTAAACATTTTTGGTTTAAAATTTTACTAATTAAATAGTACTTAAATAAAAAGAGCAGTGAATTTACACCCTCCCCCCATTTTCTTCCAAAAAGATTAAATGGATCCTTAGTCTCAAAGGATTAAACTTCCAGAAAATTATTACAATTCCAAATTAATAAAAAAAACAACCCAAGTAATCTTAAGGATGACAGCAAAGAATCTCACATCCACTCCATTTGGAAGTCACTTAGGTATATATACATATATATTTTGAGAGTAAGGCCCATGTTGCGCAAAGAAAAAGTCTATACCTCCCACACATTAATAAATTTAAATATTTTAAAACTATAGCTATCAATCCCTCTAAACCAGAGTGCAGCATATCAGCAATCTTATGCATATGCCTCAAACAGATGCAGTTGATGCCCATACCTAAAGGGGTAATTGATCGTGGTTGTAGATGAGTCTCCCACGTGTGAACTATGACTTCGCAGGGACCATCGATAGTCTGTAAGTTAAAAGTTACATGTCTGCAATAATTTCTTTTGTTAGATCTGACTTTGTACCCATGAAGCTGTTGGGATGGTTGTGAACTAAACTGAGAGATTTAAGGAAGTAACAGAAGAAGGAGAAGAGAGAAGAAAAGAGAGAGAGAAAGAGAGAGGCTGAAGGAGAAAGAAGAAAACAGATGAGGTTTCTTACCCTTGCAACTGCTGATGACTCTGATGTGTTGTGAACACATATGACAAAACTTGTGACAGTCTGACAGAGCAGAGAAGTTATATGGAATCATTAAACCTTTACTGCTAACATACTCTGCTTTACTTTACCTCACTCTTTACTTTTACTCTGCTTTACTTTAGTTTCCTTCTGATACAAAAAAAAAAATAAAGCTCTGAACTCATTAAGAGTGCTTTGTTCTCAAGCTACAGCAAGAGTTTATGAAAAACATAACCCACGTCTCTAGTTCCAAACAGCACTCAGCATCCATTCATGCACATAGCAGTTGCAGGGGTGGGTTCTCCTTCAAAATTTGCCTTATTAAATTCAAAGACTATAAAACACAGTTATTTTAGTTGTGGTACTGGAAAGCAAGTTATTTACCATCTAATTAAAACATAAATAATTGATCCAATCAGCCAGCCCTGAAGTCTATTCCAACTGGAGCAGGATAAATTAAATTCTTTCATTAAAAAGAAATATTGTCCACCAAAATAATACATTTGTTGACAAACATAGCCAAGATGTTTCAGATAACCAGAATAGTAACACAATCTCTTCTTTCAGAACAATTTAAATTTGAAAGAGCTTTCTAGGTAAAAGCTTTTAGGTGACCACAGCTTAACAACAGAGAGAACATGCCTGATTCCCAGTTCAGTCACCCTGAGAAGTTTCCCCTAGCATGGCACAGTTGTTACTATCAGATGTTAAAACCACTGTCAAATAGCTGCAATTTGTCCTTTTGATGGTTTGGGGCCCAAGTAACTCTTATTTCCCAAAAAAAAAAAAATTTGTTACTGTTGCCAAAGACATGGAAAGTTTCAATGCCAGTTCATTCTAGTATTTCAGGTTTTTGTTTAAACAGATTTCAGACCCATAGAGACATCCAGACAAGCTTCAAACTCAGCAATATAATTTACACAGGACCATAATGCTTCCATTACAGCTCACCCGATAAATTCTTTACATGCAGATGGGATTTCTTGACACACACTGACCACATTTAATCTACCGTGTCTTTGGGTGAGTTGACAGCAAATGCCAAACATTTAACAAGTGCTCAGTAGGATGGGTTTGCTATGTGAGTCTCAGCTAAAGCAATGCTCCTAAGGAGTTCAGAGGCATTTATGCTTAAAGGTCATGTCAAGACTAAAATATGTATGCTTAGTTACTCTTTAAAGACAGAATGCATATAAAATATAAATATAATTATATTACCACTGCCAGTTTATTCCTGTTACGGGGCAGTTTTAGCTCCCAACTTCTCACTGCTGCCACAATGACCCCACTAATGATTTCTGGGAAAGTAAATAATAGGAAGTTTCTTTCCCCTTCTTTCACAGCACAGTGACATTTGCCTGTCACAGTGACAGTTTCTAAAGCTGCAAACCATGTTTGTCAGCAGGGAGGCTGCCATTTACTCGCACCATGCAGGCGTGCAAGATCTCCAAGAGCAGCTGCCACAAACATGGGCACAACTTTAGTCTGTGAACCTGGGCAATGCAAATCTTCCTAACGTGGATTATGCTGTTTTCTTTGGAAGGTAGGTTTTCCCTTGTAAACCCCCCCCCTTCCCAAGGCATTGTATGAAAATACCAGTTTATTTCATATGCTACTGTAACTGTCCATTCTAAATCTAGGTTCCAAAATGATTAATGAATTTGAATAACATTATCCCAACAATAAGGACACCATGCTGGATACATTCAGCACCACTTCCTCTCCTGAAAGGAACACAATGGACTGACTGTGCATTTAATCCCAGGAACCCTCAACACTTTCCATACTAAGAAGAGCCAATCAAAACTACCTGGAAAAAAAGGGGCAACTGATTAGAGAACAGGCACAAACATCACTAAGAACCTTCTCAATCCCTGCTCGGACCATCTCTGAGTTTACAGGCATTTAAAAAAACATTTTAATTACATGTAACAGAAGCCATTGTTACAATGAGGTCAAATAGTCATGTCATTTCTGTGGCATATACTGACCACATCTGAAAAGCAGCCCAGCAGAGCAGCAGAACTAAATTATGTGTCATCAATATTAACAGTATGGTAATGCTGCCTAAAAGGGGAGTCTCTAGAGGACTGTCTTAAAAGGGCACCTATTCAAATGTCACATCAAGCATCTCACAAGCAGCACACTGAGGTAAGTAACACTGTGGGTCCTTTCCCACTAATACAGACGCTTCTATTTTTTCTAGAAGCCAACACAAACATTATGTTGCTTGATCTTGATTAGCTGAACATTTGATGCAATTTTAAAGCTTTTAAAGGACATTCAAGAACTTTCTTTTAAAAACTCATTAAGGCCTCTTCCATTATGAGAAGCTGGGGCCTCCCTCCCCAGCAGTCATTAGACACTTTTGAAATGAAGGCTAAAATACTATCTAGCATAATGGTTCAGAGGTTCAAAGCAGATGCACAATTTGCATTAAGTGCCTGGGTACTCAGTACAATTAAATAATGAAAACACTTCCGTGGATGTTTAAATGGTAATTTAGGAGATCAGTTCCAAGATTCCTGCTTTAAGGCAACACAATAGAGCAGGCATTGGGGAGGGGAAAACCCAAACCAAATCTTAAAAACACCACACAAGCACATTTATCCAAGTGCACTTCACTAATTAAAACTATGTTTCAAGAATAATAATCTTCTTCAATAATATGAAGCAGCTAAATCAGACTTAATTCCTAAAGCTGCATTTCTGACCAAAATCTTTGGCTTTCTGTACCATGTAGAAGACAATAATTAAGCATGAAACTGAATAATTAAAGCCATTTAGCCATCATATCTAACTTGCAAGGCAGCAGCACATAAAAGTCACCTGGCAGGAAATGCTGAGCTCAGTAGAGATTTTATAGCTCTAGTATTTCCAATAACAGTTTCACACACAATCTGCTATCTCAGCAGATAATAATGCCTTCATTACTATCACAATAACCATGGGTTCAGGTCCTTAACCTACAAAAAGCTTTTCTAAGGCATTAATTACTGAGTCTAGGTCTAAGTTTCACCTTTATTACTGTAGTCCAGGCACTAAATGGATTTATTTACATGCACTGTAAAAAAGCACATCTAACTCTCATTTGAAACCTCTGTAGTTAAGCAGAAAGTGTGAAAAATGTTCTCCAATCCAGTTCTTAAAGTCTGCTACATGCACAGATAGCTTTATTTCACACTTGCCTTGAAAGGAGTAACCCGGAACTTGCATGCTTATTTTAAAAGCAAATACAGAACATGGCTGAACAGAATAAGGTGTGTTCCTTATGAGAGGAATGATGGTTGTGTCTTTACAAACAAACTGTGGGTCAGCTGATAGACAAGATTAGCACTGAGAGATAAGGGAAACAATGGGAAGGGTTTCACTGATTGATGAATGGGTAAAAGACATTTGCTTTTACAAACTGTATGTTTGCTGATAAATGAAACTGAATATTGAAAGATGAAAGAAACAATGGGGAAGAAAACATAAATTCCATAAAGGTTAAGAATTAAAAAGGAGGATTATACATTAGAGGGGAATTTTTAGGAAATTTTTAGGCGTTCCAGGAAATCTGTGCCGCTCAATTCCCTCAGCCGATGGGGAAAGAGAGAGGGAAATGTGGCCGGGAAATTGGGATAAAAGGGAGGCTGGGTCCTCTGAAACTTTGAGAGATCCCAGGGGAATGCCCCATGGCCTCTCCTTTATTCAAATCAAGTAAAGGGACTCCTCTGTCTCCTTTTTGGACATAAACCTCTGAGAGTCATGGAATAATCTTCCTGATACTTACTAAGGTTTTTCTTTTTGGAATCATGCAAAAAATGCATGTAAAAAATCATCCTTCTAAAACACAAGATAAACAGAAGACAAACTCCAGCCAAGGGAGTTTTGGTGTGCCTCACAAACCCCCTCATTACCCACCACTTCTGCCTCTGCCACAAACAGAAAATGAGTGTAAAATAAAACCCAGGAAGATCCTCACAGGGAGCTCACTGGTACCAGACTATGTTTAAGGAAAGAACAACTGAGCAAAACAGTTTAAATTACTGGCTTATTCCATCCAAGTGTGTGTATTTAGTTTTCTTTTTAAATGCTTAAGATCAAAATGTTTGCAACACACTAAAATCTCTTGATACACAGGAGCCAAGACCTGACACCAATTTTCTAGTAAAATGTTTTATGTATATATATTCGTATTCATGCAAAAATTCTGCAAATTTCAATATACTGAGTACTTTAAAAAACCCTGCTCTATTTATATAACCACAATTATGCTGACACCAATTATGCTTCACTACAAACAAGACTTCCCATTATACCACACTTTTCTTCAAGTAAAAAAAAAGAATTAAGATCAAATTAGGATCTTCCTAAAGGGAGGTGAGAAAAAGGACTTTTTAAAAAATAGAATGTCAATTATTCTATTTTCACATCCAGCCTGTAGCACTACTGTGGGTAATCTAGGATCTACCACTTGTCTGTGTAAACATGTATCACCCCCATCTTTGGCACCATGTCCAACTTAAGCATCTTCACAGATGCAGTTGCTGTAGAAGGGAACACTAACTTCAGGTGGATCTGTCTTCAGCACGATTTACTAATTATGTCATGTCAAATCATATACTCAGACTTGAACATATAGTTAAGACTACCCTGCTATTTTACTACACGTAAAATTGATATAAAAATTTTTCAGAAATCATATATTGACAGCTTGTCAAATTTAGGAGATTAATCACATGCAATGTCTAATGAAAAAAATTCTGAAATAAAAATCTGCAGAATAATTTAACTTAAAAGTATACGCTCCTTATCAGGAAAGTGCATATACTATATATATTGTATCTATATATATTTTCTTAATGCTAAAGTTCTCCATGTATTGTCTCACTTGCACTATACTGTACATGATATTGCTGTTACTTTTTCATTATTCTTCACGAGGTTTACAAAAAGAGGAAGAAAGCATTGTACCTGGATTTCTTTTCTACAAAATACTTCATAAGTAATAAAGTCCTGTGCATTTAACAGTACAGGCCTGACACCACTAAGCTGATAACCCTGTACGCCAGGAATTCACATACTTTGTTCTGTAGGGTGGTTTTCTTTCTTCCTGCACTTTACGTTTAGGAGCTCTTTATGCTGGTATTGCATAAAATTCATACTTACCTTGGCAGACTCTGCATCACACGGTGCATAAAGCGTGCACGATACAGAGCACCTACTCAAAGAAACACACTCACCAATACAGAGGGTAAACTTTGGCAAATGGTAAAACAGAAATCCTCTTGTCTATGGCTCAGCCTCTGCTCGCTAACTCTGCTTTTGCAAGTGTGCAACTGCTTACATTTAAACTTAGGGGCATTTGCAAAACAAAAATGTAAGAGTCCCATCAGAGCTGCTGAGCTGTAAGAATTAACCTACTTTGGGCCTCAGTTTGACCTTAGCAAAAGAAATCTATTATTGGCCTTCCCTTCTTTTGCCTCAAAGTATCAGATACCAGTTTCTGACTGGACACATGCTGTAATGAAAAAAAAACATTACTGTTTCCTTTGAAATTAGTATTCTTCACTGAAATTATACCCAAATGGGTTGGTTTTTTTAGTGGAAAAAAGGCTGACAAAAACTTACATGCTCTTGACAGTAATTTGAAATTTTAAAAAGATACTGATGAGATGATTCTGTAACTCCTTTGCACATTTAGCTACAGCCTTCATAATCCCAGTTTCAATGAGGAACTAAAGCCCAAGGTGAAGAGCTACAGGATATTAATAGAATAAAAAGACAGCAAAGGCAGCATTAAATTTCTTCAGGTTATTACTTTTTATTACAAAACACAGTTCAAGAGTAGCTGCTTATTTTCCCAATTTAGCCCAGCTTTTTCCTGGATATAGCCTCATCCCATCTGAAGAACTTCCCCCTGCCCTAGTGCAATGCTAACACACCAGCACATTGCCACATACATTAAATTCTAATTTATGTAACTTCCATTCATATGCAACTTTGACATCAGTACCTGTAAAAACACATCTGTCTCTGTCTCTTGGGTGGTTTTTTTTCCTGCAAGTCATGCAAATACCTATATACAAACATACAGAAAACAATGGGATGCCTCATTCCTTGTTTCACCTTTTCACTTCAAGAGATTAACTTATATTAATTATGCAGCACAAAATCTGGTTAATACTTCTCATGCTTCACAAAAAGATACCTGCAGTGATTTTAAAAACTTTAAAAATTTTAATGCCCCTCCTACACTAATCCATTTTTCTCCTACTATCACTTGCTTCTGTCCTATCCTATAGGATGGAAACTACATATATCACATACTACTATCACACTGCTTCCATGGATCACTTGAGATCCATGACCTGCTATTCAATTCTCACTATGAGAACTTCACCATATCATTTAAGCTTTATAATAATGTCAGGGATTTCTCTACCACTGAATTTTTTAGAACACTAACACTGGTAAAAGAAAGAAGAGAATACAATTAAAGTTAACAGCATATGGTCATGTATTTCCAGAAGTGAGCTGGGATTATTTTCACAAATGTTTTAGTGTTTCACATGTTGCAATTCAATACTTATTTCTAAAAAAAAAAAAAATCTCATGTTCAACTAAGGAAATTCTTATTTAATTTCAAGTATGGGTATTTTTACTAGGGATGAGCCAACTTAAGGTAGGAAAGGTTGTACATACCTTAGGTTCTATAAAGTATCCTTTAAAATACCGATACTGAACAGGAACTCCTCTAGGAAGTGCTACAGTAGCTTTCCATATTTTCTCGGAGGAACTGTGTAGAAAAAAAAAACAACAACCAAACAAAAAAAAAGTTTCAAAATACAGCCTAACAGCCACCTCAGATACACATCTAAGCCAATATTCTAAAATAAAGTCTAGTGTATTATTGCAAGGAAAGTTATTACAAAGTACTTTAGCCAAAACTGCACAGAACACGAGATGTACTTAGAACTGAAACCAAACTTTTTTTGATCGACAGATCTGAAGTGCTCTAAGAGAGCAAGAATTCTCATCCCCATTGAACAGATGGGGGAAACATGGTGAAGTGATTCAGAGACTCATCCAAGATCATGCAGCAAGTCACTGGCAGAATTACAAACACAGCCTGCAAGCCCTATTTTCCTGCATCACAGAGCTGCCATAAGCTGGCACCATCTTAAGAAAATACTGAATCCTTCATTTCAACTTTCTTTACGTACACTCATGCTTATACATACATCCCCTCCCCTTTAACATTTCAATGCAACTCTCAGTTTAAATAATCTCCTCCCCATCACTTTCTAGCACAATAACAACTTGTTTATAGTCTCTACTTTCTTTTTATCTTATACATCTCCTATCACCTGCTGCACAGCCATGGGACTGAGAACCATGGGACTGAGAATTGCCCTGAAGCAGTTTCTTACTCCAAACATCTACAGCTAAACTGCTGCTGAAATGCCAGCCACAACCGAAGCATCATCTGTAAATAGAAAAGCACACCCAAGTTTCATATTTTCTTAAACATATTCCTAAGTCTTCAAAGCTCTCAAGGGCAACATAAGAAATTCTGGGTTGTCATCTACTAACAGTACATGCAGCTCAAGAGTTTACAAGCTCAAAGTCAGAATAAATTTATTGCTCCAGAATTCCAGCCACTTCAAATAAAACAAGTTTTTTTTAAAAAATCGCCCAAAGAAAACAAAAAAAATCACAACCAACTTACACTTCAGTCTGGAGGGCCACTGCAGCCTGGGGATTCCAGTTTCCCAAAGCACTGCAGCTCCCGCATATTGCAAAAACCTCTCCTAAAAAATACAAACAGAAAAAAAACCCCATAGTCATCATTACTCCAGGCTAGATGGCATTAAAAAGCACAGCCACAGTCAAACTCTCAAGTATTTTAAATATATACACCAGAGTCACTCATCTCAAACCTCTCCTGTCCAGAAAGGAATCTCACCCCACCCCAAACTCCAACAGCATTTTCTTTACCATCCCAAGGTCCAGAGAGAGGGACTACTGACAACCCCAGCCCTTAAAAGGGTTGGCTTCAAAACAATTCTTAAGGAACAGTATTCAAAACATCTCTGGGAATGCAGCAGGTAAAATGTTTAATCTCAAGACATCACAGTTATTTTCCTAGATACTATCAATTTTGTGCGTGTTTCCATATTTCCTCAAATACATACCAACAATTTAGAAAGCACAGGTAAACAGGAGGTTGCTGGCATTATTCCCAAAGCAACATACCCAAATTATTTGATTCCCACAAGAAATAAAGTTAATTTTGCTGCTACGCTTTCAGTTTTTACTGGACATCAAAACATAACAAACAAAACAACCCACAAAAAACCCACATGAAATTGTCACACTTATCTTAACACATACATGCATACAGAACCCAAATGGTCACCACAGTATATTCCATTGTGGGATATCCCAAAGTGACCATTGCAACTTACCCTCGTTTTTAATATAGAACCTATATGTATCTGACTGTAAGAACAATAAATACTAATGGAGAGAGCAAATTAGTTTTTGCTCTTACAAGGTTTCAACAACATTTTTAGGCAAAATAAAAAGCTGTTGCAGAATGAAAAAAATTTCAAGTCTTACAGTACAGTTAGGCACCACAGAAATATGATACAAATATCTCTGAGTCTGCTGTTCTCAAAGTGTGAGGGACCCAATAATCCCAAGATACAAAGTAGACAAATTGTATGCAACAAGCTTACACTACCTTTTCCTAAGCCATAGATAAGAGCTGACGCTTCAAAGGACACAGTTACAGGTTTTAGGATGTCCTTATGTCTCTAAAATTGAGTCTGCTTTCTCCAGTTAAACTAATAGGGGACACCACCAGACTTGTTCATGAAAGAAACCTCTGCAGACACAGGGGTTGGAAAAAGTCTACAGAAGGTGGAAAGTAAGACAATTTTTCTGTGAAAGAGGCTTACTGAAATAATTTTAGATAACACCTTGGACTTCAGTTCTTAAAAAAAAATATATAATTTGTTGCAATTCGTTAAAAAAAAGAAGCCCGAGCTTTCTGGATGCTCACTGTAAGCATACATGCAGACAAAAATCTGCATTATGAGTATATTTACTCATATTTACATATATTCACATGCAATTGCTTCTGTCAGGTTCTTTCCCTTTTCCACCCTGTCCTGAGGCACGTGATGATGGGTTTTGCAGAGAGGAGATAAAGCAGGGAGGGAAGACCACCTGAACACCACACAGGTAGAATTTCTGAGTGGAGACAGTAAGAAGAAGTTAAAATACTTTTAAGAACAGCAGTACTTAATACAGCTCCGTGTACACACAGCCAACCTTTGAAGTGCTGTCTAATTATATTCCTCTTAATAGGTGCCAGCTGGAATAGCTCTCCAGGCCCCTATTTTAAACAAAGGTGTGAACATCCCGTGGCCACCTCTCACTCAGTAAAGCACCACACACAAAAGGCAATGCTTGAACAGGATATGCAGCCACCCCTAAACTCTCTTCAACAACTGCACCGAGGCCAAATTAAGATCTGTAAAACATTGCCTTTAATTATCCCAGTAAAGCCAAAGTCAAATGCTTGACAAATTGCTTTCCCATGGCAATTCTGAACACAGTGGGGCTTGTGGTTGGGTTTGTGTTTCAAGCTCAGGCGTCCTCAGCTTCTCCCCTCTCCCTGTCATGGAATTCAAGGCTGCCCTGGCAAAGCTCCTTCAGCTGTTGCAAAGAAGGTTAATCTAAGCCTTCTGCCCCAACTCAAAGCTTGCAACAGCCCCGCTGATCCAACAATAATACCAAAAACCCCAACAATATCAATATTGTCATAAGCACAATAAGCACACTTTTGTGTCTCTCTTTATGCTATAAGTATTTCCAGATAATGCTTTGTGAATAGCCACTGAGGCAGGATCTAGTTCTCACTAATCCCACTTTTCATTGCAGATATTATTAGCACAAGAAGTTACACAGCCAAAGTCAGCTTTGCTAGGGACAGTGACATCACAGCTGTGGAAGCAAACAGTGTAAGCAGGACAAAGACTGCATAGCTGTAATACTCCTTGGTACAGCTACACCAGTCTTGAGCTAAGGTAAATTTACTCTAAAATTTTTTAATTTTCTTCAGAATGCTATAAAAAAATCTACTCCTTACTACCAGCTTTATGTCAACACTGAGTATCAGTTTTCAGCTCCCAAATGCCAAGTCCAAGGGAGAAAAACAGGAGAGGTCTACCACAGGGCAGATGTCAAAACCTGTAGAATGTTTCTATCATTTTCTTCCCTGCCAACACCAGGAGACACTTCTGCCATCTGGTATTGGTCTGGCACAAGAATTTTGTCAATCTGCTCCCACATTCATCTGCTTCTGTTAGGCAACCATCAATTACTTTTTTGGTGCAACTTTCGTGCTTGTTTTTGGCTGGGGTAGAATTAATTTTCTTCAAAACAGCTAGCAGGGGCTGTGTTTTGAAGTTGTCCTGGAAGCAGTGCTGATAACAGAGGGATAATTCAGGTACTTTCTGGGCAGTGCTCAGAGCATCAAGGCCTGTTCTGTTCTGAGGGGGCTGGGGGTACACAAGAAGCCAGAAGGAACACGGTTGGGAGCAGCTGTGGAGCTCAGTTACCAGCTGGGGTTGAACCACAGCTCCTCCCTTCCAAGTTCCTGAGGATGAAGGTCAGCGTAATATGCACCATTTATCAACACCAGATCTTCACGTTCTGCCTGATGTGTTCCTCATTTGGATTACAGGAAGTTTTTTACACCTTTTTTTTTTTTTTCTAACACAGACAAAATACTAAACAAAGCTGTGTATTCTTCCTGTCTGTAACTTCTGATAGATGTCATATCTTCTGATAACTTTCAACAGGGATGCAGAGAGAATGAAAAACAGAATAAACACATCAATGCATGCCTAAAGATCATGGTTCAGAATACAAAGGCTTGTTTCCATGGAATAAAAATATACTAAAGAGAAAATATTTAAAACCAATCATAACCATTCCAGTTAGCCTCAAAATCTCTAGCACATTATGAAATTTTGTTTGGAGAAAGAGGCAAAATTTATTTCCCAACTCTCATTTTCAAATTCATAGGTGAAATGTCTTATATTTTACAATGATTTATCATTTTGATATGGCAACTAATATGTTCTTTGATCTCTAAGGAAAACAGAGACAGTTTTTGAACACTCCTCTATTAAGTTTCCTCCTACACCAACCATACAAAAAGGAGAAAGCATGATTTGAGTACCTGGTGCTGATAATCCTTCGACTGTAAAAGTGACTTGACAAGAGGTCATTGCTGCAGAACCTTTCTCTTGGGATAAGTTGAAATCTCCTATAGTGGGAGGAAAAAGATATCAGTTTGAGGAACAATCACTACATTTGTTGCTGTTCTAAGTAAGAGGAAACAGAAATCCCACCACTTAGGAAAGCAAACCACTTGTGATAGCACTGTTTTGTTTGAGTGAGCACTAGAAGCAGAAAGCTCTTCAAAAGCCACTGCAGATCCAGAAAACAGCATCCAGCTGCAATGCTGGCACAAGAAAAAGGCTATAAATCAAATACCATATGCAAGTATCAGTATCCTGCAGCATTTATCAGTCTTCAGCTGAGATTTTTAAAAACTCTCTGCCTAATTTTGGTTCCAAGGATGGCACTGGAAGGCTTTAAGAGATTTAAGATTATGACCCTTGGCAAACAGTTACTGCAGTCTCATCTACTCTTCAGCATCTCCTAAAAAGCACAAGAAAGTCTCCACAGAGAAGCCCAACCACCTTGAAGGCAAAGGGGAACAACCTATAACAGATGACAGCTCCCTGCTGTCACTTGTCCATTGCTGTGGACTCTGCTCCTCGACTTCCAGGCTTTCCCAGGAAGCACCAGTAGCAACTGGAAGCTCCAAGCAGTCTTCAAAGCAGCACAGCAGGAAGGGATTGCCTTTAGCCAGGGCAGCAGCTGGAAGACTGTCTGCCTCAATTTTCTGCCCCAATACACACCACCTTGACTGAAAAAAAACCAAAAACCTGGCAGAACCCCACGTTCACCATTACAGCAGGAACACCATGGATGTATCACATCCTTTTATGTTATTTATGAGAGTAGCAGTCATAGTAAAGTCTACATATGGACGTTGCTAGACTGTCATCACCTGAGTATATCCATCTGGACATGGGCTACAAAATAATTATACTCATTTTTTGCAGAATAAATTGTGCAATGATTTCAATTAATCCAGTTCTTTACGTTGCTGTGGGGGGGCTTTTTGTTCTGTGTGTGTTTTATTTGTTTGTTTGTTTTAACCAGGGAAGTAGAATGTTACTATTGCAATTTTTGAACAGGACAAACAGCACTTTATTTCAGTACAGTCTTAGCCAGCAATCCTTTAAGAACAGTATCAGGAAGAACTAATAACACTGAAGAAAAATTTGCCTTTCATTAGCTCTACTACTACACGGGGAAACCCTCGCTTTCAAAGGGCACAGGACAGCTAAACATGCCTTGAAAGCAAAAGAGAGTCAGACATCAAACAGGAGGGGGGAAAGAAGCCCATCATCAAACCTCATTCCTTGTGGGCATTTAGAATGTTATTGCAGGTACGGAACCCTCAGAACGGTAACTTCTGGATCTTCTCCTCCTCTCAGTTATAACTCTCCTCCTCTATCCCTATTGTAACTACAGCTGCCTTTACTTTATATTCCTTTTTCTCCTCCCTTATTTTCCCCTCTCCGTGTCAAGGAAGATGACATTTGAGTAGTAAAATGAGAGGAAAAAAAAAGTAAATAAAATGTTTCTGGTTACATATTCCAATTCTGCATTTGTCTTTCACAAATGTTGCCATTCTGCAAATGATAAAATCCCAGACTACTGAGGCTAGAAATAAACACAGCTGATAAACAGGAATTCCATGAAGGGCACGCCCTTTAGGAACTTTCTCACGTGTTTGTCACTCGTCACTGTATATGTTAGTGACACATTCTAGCACTTGTTTTTAGCAGTTATTTATAGACACTGAAGCGCAGAACTTTCAGTGCTGAAACTAAGACTGGACTCACGAAATTGGTCTAATATGAC
>VWZN01017931.1:484927-501606 GCA_013396955.1 Regulus satrapa | reverse complement strand
GGGAGGGCGCGGAGGGCGCGCAGTCCCACCGGGGCCGCGCTGGGGGCGACGCAGGCTTCCGCTACCCTCCGCGCACCCTCTAAGGTCACCCCAGCCTCATTCCGTGTCCTCCATACCCAGCCGGGGAGCGTGAGGGTTGCCCTGAAGATAGGGAGCTCTGCTTCCTTAAGGTTTTAAGCTGTCTGTAAGCCTATGGCACCAAGGACACGATGGATCTCTTTTTGTGGTATGAAGGGGCAGGCGATATGCTTTTCTCCGAGGGTTTGGATCTCCTTTGTTTCGATGGCGGTTATCTGTCCCGGTGTGTTTTCCTGAGGCCGTGCTCGTGGAGGTGTCCCAGCCCTGTCCCCAGGCCTCAGTCTGTGTCCCCACTGGAATGTGACAGAGGTGGCGGGGCCAGCGCTCCCGACACATCCGTCTCCCCAGGGACACCCCCTGCTCTTGTGCAAGCTCTGTCTATCCGTGCCTGGTTGCCCCTGTGCCCAGCCAAGCGAACAGAAGGGCTGTCAAAGGTACAGCCAAAACCACATCTTCGCGGCANCCTGGTTGCCCCTGTGCCCAGCCAGGCATAGAAGGGCTGTCAAAGGTACAGCCAAAACCACATCTTCGCGGCAGTGGAGCCAGAGCAAACCACCCTGGCAGTGCCCTGCTGGGCTTGTGGAGCTGCAGGCAGGATGTCAGTGTGCTGCTTAGGTTTGTTTCAGGGTAGACGCGGTGTGGAAACCCCGGGGACATTTGCTGTAGAGAAAGGTGTTGCTGCATTAGGGGACCGCAGCCTCGTGGCCTTCCCTGATTTTATGGCAGTAAGGCTGGCCCTCTGGAACTCACCCAACGACTTATTAGAAGATAAAAGGACACTGGGTTTTTGTGTGGTTTTTTTTTCTGGTTTTGTTGTGCTCTGTATTGTAGCTGAGCTATGAAGTTGTGATAATTTCACCAGTTCCTCACTCTGTGCGGAGAAACCATTTATCCTGTGTTGGGAGTTAGTTAGTGCTGTTACAGGAATGCTACTCTGTGTTTTCCCTCAATCTGCCATTGAAGTGGAGGACTATTTTCTATTTATTCATCCCCTGCAGATCTAGCCGTGTTTATAAGTAATTTGTGGCATTCCACTGGATGTTTTAGGGAAAACTGATGTTAACATCTGATGCTGTACATCAGGCAAGTGTGTAATGTATGTAAACTGCTGAGGTCTCCATGTTAGTGTTGCAAACTTCAAGGAAAGAAAGGTAGGGGGAAGCATGCAGTAAAAGGAAATTATAGCTAAAAGCAGCTCTTTATAAAGTGAAAAAGATAAAAGGGATTCTTCTGCGTAAGAAGCAGGGAGAGTTGGTGGAAAGCGCTTGTTGGAAAGAGATTCCCTTGTTAAACTCGGATGTGAACTACTCTAGTTACAAACCCTTGGTATTTAGAAAAACATTAGGAGCCATTACTTCTCCAGGTGTATTCACTGCTGAGTGAAGAAAGAGGAAAAGAAACTTTAGAAAAAACAGTATTTAGAAATGCAATTGTCTACTTGTTTTATCTTCCCTGATTTTAAGATTCATTAGTTCAAGGAGCTTGTTGTAAAGCAGAGATAGAATTGAACACTTTCAAACATGGTTTGGTGTGTTAAACTTTTCAAAAATTAGGTGTCATGCCAGACATATAAAATTGTACTTTTGTACTTTTTTTTTTGTTGTTACAAACTAGAAATAGAACACTTGGTCTCATTCAGCCCTAGTGTTAATTTAAAAAAAAAAAGGGGGGGGAGGGCAGCTCTGTTTTGTCAAGCTAATATTGCATTCTCTCCCATAAGTCACTGTAGCTAAAAATTAAAATTTAGGCCCTAAATGGATTCAAGAAGTAGTCATGTGTTCATTTATTCATGATGTACATCAGCATGGAGCAAATAGGAAAAGGGTGGGATGGAAAATACCGTTTTATGTTGACTTACTTAACCTGAAGGAAAGTCTACACTTAATTAAGCTTGCCAGCACACTTTCTTTTTTCCTCCCTAAGGAGTTGCTTCAATATGCTGGGGTCAGATAAGCTCATAATTTGCCATGATGCAGCAGACAAGTCCCAGCTACTCTTTAAGAGGATATAAAACTGAACAGTAATTAGAGCATGTGGATCAGTTTATAGAAGTGGCTGTCCAAAAAGTTATGGTTGATGATCAGCTTTCCTTTTTTTATTCAGGAAAAACAAGGAAAAAAAGGGAAATGGGGTTTTATATTATAAAACCTGTGTTGAATTGAGGAGCTGCTTGCAAAAGTCACAAAGAGATCCAGAAAGACAAAGTTACAAGGTCTGTTTCCATCGGGCAGGCACAAACTCTATTTAAACCATGCGTGCCCCTGTTGGAAAACATGTTTTCTTATTCAATAAAAATGAACGAGGTGAATGAGAATTGCTAATACTTAACCAGAAGCTAAAACGTTCTGTCTTTGTTCTGGCAGTGATCCTCTAGTGATGAAGTCCCCGAGCAGGAGTGAAGGAGCCAAGAGAAGATGTTAAAGGTACCCAGGGAATCTGCCCTCCAATTGTACCTTGCTCCCTGCTGTGACAGTGTGGAATGAAGTTGCTTGGTGGTGTTGGTGGAATAGCAAAGCAGCCTTGAGGCTGTACTGGCTGAGATGTGAAGCCCAATGGGACTGCAATGATTTTTAGAAGCAATGAGACAAATACTTGCCCAAGTGCAGGAAATAAGTGGTTGAAGGCAATGTTTACAGTGCACTGGCAAATCTATACTAAAAAGGCACTAGGAAACGCCTTCAAGGTTTTATGCCAGTTTCTGTGGTGAAAGGAATGGTTTCTTCAGCTCCCAGAATTATAGATTCAACCTATAATCGAGCTTCAAGCTAGATTCCAGCTTCATTGGTACTGCAAGTAGCTGTAAAGGTCGTGAACATCAAATTCCAGCTGTGCTTCCTCTTTCACGGCGTGCATTGAGTTCCAGTGGGCTGGTTTTACTGACACCAGTGCTCACAGCTGATGGAAGCTACACATACAAAAGGATTTCACTCCTTAATTTACTGCACTTGATTTTTTTGATGCAGTTGTTCTTGGTCTGTTTTTTGTATAATTGTGTATAAAAACAGCTGGTAAAACTGTGCAAATGAAGGCACAGCATCAGACGTGCGCAGCATCAAATTAATGTTCTTTGATCTTTTGTAGAATCACTTACAGTTGAAAATACACTTTTGACCTTTTCTCTGGCACTGAGAATATTGCTGTATCACTACATAACGTGAAATCTGGACAGTTTCTGGGCACTAAAGAACAGTGATGCTAAGGGATGTGAAAAATAGCAAGAAAGAACCATGCTGTCAGCATGGGAAAAGCCTCTCAGTCTCATGGAGAATGATGAGAAGGGATTATTAGAAAAATTGCCCATTGAGCAACGGCATGTTTTCTGTAATGCTTACTGCAGTATAAAATAATGTCTCTTTCTCTGTGACAAGTTTGTCATCAAAGGCAGGGTGGCCAGCAGGCTGAGGGAGGTGACATTGCCCCTCTGCTCTGGTGAGACCCCACCTGCAGTGCTGTGTCCAGCTCTGGTGTCCCCAACAGGAGAAGTTTCTCTTGGAACAAATCCAGAGAAAGCTACGAAGATGCTCAGAGGGCTGGAGCACCTCTGCTGTGGAGACAGGATGAGAGAGCTGAAATTTCTCAGCCTGGAGAAAACAAGGTTCCAAGGAGACTTTGGATTCCCTTTCCAGTCCTTTAGGGAGTTCAGAGCCTCAAAAGAGGCTACAAGGGGAGCTGGAGAGGGACTTTTTACAAGGACATTTTGTGATGGTGGCAAGGTTTGAAACTGAAAGAGGGGAGGTTTAGACTAAATGTTCAGAGGGAATTCTTTACCTCGTGGTTAGCAAGCCCCTGGATGCTGGGGGAAGTTGTGGATTCCCTATCCCTGGAAGGGCTCACGGTCAAAATCCTTTTGTGACTGAGACATTGATTTATGGATTGCCTAGGGGGTTTTTCCCCAATTTTGATTCTTCTCTGCCCTCCTTTCATCCCCCAGTTCCAATTTTTATGGGGAAGGGACAGCTAAGACATTTTTAAGAGAGAATTAATGCTTTTGTCATATTCTCTAGGGCTCTTCAAGGTGGGCGATAAGAATATCACTAAATATAAAGTGACACATTGACACTTTATATTTGGTGTCAATATAATGACACTAAAGTATCGTAAATATAAAATGAAACTTTATTGTGGCTACAATTAATAATAATCAAATTTATAGCAGGAAAAAGAAGAGTTTCACTTCATTCTGTCAAAAGTTATGTCACGTTCAAACACTATTAATTATTATGTATAATTTGGCATTGGTGATAGACAATGTAACAAAAAGTTTCCCCCCACAAAACCCCAAATGCCAATAGAATATTGCAGGGATTCAATTTTGATTTAAAATGACACATGCTATGATTTAATCTTGAGGGTGTCAGCATGATTTGCTTCTTGATCTAAGCTGGTTTATAGTTTTTGAAATGAAACATATATCGTTTGGGGAGGGGTTCATTTTATGATTTTTTTTTTTGTTAGCTTTTGTGGCTTTTTTGTTAGTTTTGGTGGTGGTGGGTTGGCTTGTTTGTGGAACACTTGCAGGGCTCAAGTAGCACACAATCACAGCACCCCATTTAAACTGGCCAAAGTCAATTGCAAATGGAAAACTTTCTAGGTTTTAATATGACTAGAATAAGTTCTATACTCAGGGGCTTTTGTACATAAATATAAAACTGAGGTTATATACATAACTTTGTGGGGGTTTTGTAAATATGAATGTATATGTGGTGTTCCATGAACTCCTAGCTCTGTTTATGTGCCAGTTGCAAGCTGTTCTGTTGTGTTCTTGCACAAAATCTTGTGTTGTTATCTCCATCTTATCTCTGGAATTCTACTCCTACACTAGTTTTCCCAGCAGTATCCATTCTGCTGTGTAAGAGAGGGTAAGAAAATGAGGATCAATTGGGGAATGTGACACAGATAATGGTTTTTGTTTATTTTCTTTCTTTCTTTTTTTTTTTAAATCTCAAGAACAAGGAAGAGCACCTGAAGATAAGGAGAGACAAGCTTCCTACGACAGCAGGAAGGTTTGACTCTGCTGTCATTTAAAGTCCCATTTCAAAGGTCATGTTTGTGTTTTAAATGAAATGTGAGGCTGAACTTTATGCTCTGCCAGATAACAGGAGTAGTGATGCAAGTGCTTCCTTTGAATTCTGCAGGTAAGGAGTAGCTACAATGTGGTGTGGTAGTGCCCAGTGTTTTGCAGGGAAGCAGGAAAATAATCTTCTCAGTGACCTGTGTGACTACCAAAGGGCCCAGCAGGGCCTGGAATTTGCTACTTATTGTCCTTTGGGTCTCTGTTCTTCCAGGCTCAACATTTCTTGACGTGTACCTCTACTGAATACACCAGTATGGAGAAAGTAAATGGGACAAATCTAACTGGGGGGAAATATTAGCTTTTCCTGTCCCCCATCACTTGCATTTCTCCTCCATCTGCCACACATACTCCTAATGACAGAGAAATGTGTTTCAGGTGTCAGCTATTGACACGAAAGTCTTTAAAAGTAGACTGAAATATAATCTTCCTTTTTATGGCTTTTAAATACGTATCAATTCCCATGTTTACAGCGACACCCAAGGTTTACTGCACTGTTGTTCCTGGAAATGCAGCCATACCACAGAGGGAGTTTCCTTACTGGGAGCAAAGACTCAGCCTGAGGTGAAGTTGAGGGTGTCTCTGCCTTAAGCCAGCCTAACATCTGGCTGTAGCATTTTTGCTCTGCTACACCTGCTCCTGCACTCCTACCTGCCCTTTGAACTCTCTCTGGCCCTTGTCTGACATTTCAGTGAACTAGGACAGTTCTCTGTCAGAAAGTGGGGGGTTTTGCTTTGGGTTTTGTTTTGTTGCTGGTTGGTTGGTTGATTGATTTTTTTTTTTTAATGAGGTTAGTTCTGTGTTGAGTCAGTGGGCTGAAACAATTCAGATTTAGGTTGGATGAATGCTGGAGCTGTCTTGGTTTAAGTGGGGACATCAGCAGGCAGAAGCTGAGCTGTCCTTAGCTTTTAGGGAACTGCTAGTTGTGACAAAGAGCAGGTCAATCACTTGATGTTTAAAACAGAGGGTGAGCCACCTCTAAGTGGACTTCTGAGGGGAAATGTGAAAACATGTCACTTACTTTACACTTACTCTGTATTCTTAGCTCTCTCTGTTGTGCTCTGTTGTGTAACTCTTGTAAACAAAATATTCCTATTCTGCTCACAGCTTTGGAAATACAAAAAATATTATTTTTAAAAAATTCAATAAGGTTTATAAGATATAAACCAATAAAGCTTTTTGAGTAATTCTTACTCTTATTCTACTTGCTGGCAAGAAGAAAGAACTCTCATTTTCAAACTTCTGAGGATGGTTACAGGTATATGTAACCTTAAAGATGGCAACATCCTTTGCTGAGTCTGACAGTTGTCTGTGTGAAGCTGTTCACAAGTCTGCCCTTTACCTTCTAGTCAAAGCTTTAAAAGTTAAGATCTACCACTATGAAAATGCCAGATCCATGATAAGACACAGCGTACAGCTGAACATTTGTGTGACAGCAAAAAGTGGTTTAACAGGTTCACCACAGACAAGTATAAACTCCTGAAACACTGCGAAATCTATTGGAGTATTGGATGGATATTGTCACAGGGAAAAAAAAAAAAAAAGAAAAAGAAAAAAAAAATAGTACCAGGACCAAAGGCAGCAGAATAGAGCTGCAAAGTCTAGGCTGTAACTAGTGTGAGGTAGTGAGAACTCAAAGCCAGTCTGTTGGTTGATGTGAACACTCTTTTATGTGGAGGGGAAAAAAAAAAAAAAAGAAACACAGAAAAGCACTGAAAATCCTTCCCAGCTGCTTTTCAGCCCTGGGAGCAAAAGACATCCAAGTGTGCTGGAGTACTGGCCTGGTCCCAGGCCTGTGTGCATGGGCTGCACAGATAAAGCACAGCCAGGCCCCAGACAGATAAATGACTGATTAACTGAAATGTGTGAGCCTCTGTCCTGCTGGCAGCTCTGCCAGTGAGATTGCAGCTGCAGAGCTCGGCTGCTGATCACAATCCAGGGAAACTGCTTTTTGCTGGAAAAACTACAGAAGGGCAAAACCTCTATGGTGGTCTGAGACACCCACCAGTTTTGTTAGCAATTGCCTTAGGCTCAGACTGTGTTACAGAGAGGCTGCTCCAGAAACAGCACCCACCTACTCCCAAGGTGAAATAATTTTAAATTCTGATAGCATTGAATTATGGCCAGTTAGGCACTATACAAAACTTTTATATTTCTAAAGTACAGATGAATGGGAAGCATTGAGGAGTAAAATGAGAGCACAGAAATTATCTTAGTGTTAATAGCATGCATGTGGTGTTTTCCTCCTCTCTTCTAGAACAAGATGCGGCTATAATTATTTCTGCTGTTTTCATTCAGAGTATTGATCCCCCAAACAGTTATAGACCTCAAGAACTGAACCAGGTTTTAACATTCTTAAACCAGAATTCCAGTACCCTAACTTGTGTAAAAGGATAATAAGAAACTCAAAAGACTTTTTTTTTGGAAACTAAATATTCACCCTTGTTCACTGGAACTAGAATTGCAGAATGGTTTGGGTTGGAAGGAAGCTTTAAAGAGCAAGGAATCATAGCACAGTTTGTGTTGGAAAGGGCCTTTTGAAGACCATCTCATCCTGCCATGGGCACGGGCACCTTGCACTAGATCAGGGTTCTCAGAACTACATCCAATTTGCCTTAAATGCTTCCAGGGGTGGGACATCCACAACTTCTCTGGGCAGCTTGCTCAGTGCCTCACTAATTCTTGATGATGTCCACTCTAAACCTACCCTCCTTCAGTTTAAAACCATTACCCTGTGCTCTGGTAAAAGGTCTCTCTCCATGTTTCCTACCACCCTCCTCAGGTATGGAAAGGCCCCAATAAAGTCTTTGACATTGATGAACACTGAGAATCCAAGCCCTCCTTCCTCTTTTTCAGCAGCTTTCAGCAGTACTGTGTGCATGCAGTCAAAATCTGTGGAGATTGTTAGATGCTGACTGAAATGAGGATGCTTTTAGGGGATGGGTGTATGAGGCACCTGCAAAATCCCAGGGATGGAATTACTGGGAGGATTCTGAACGGATCAGGCTGATTCTGAGACAGAAGACTGCCTCACCTTAACAAACTCTTAGCTGAGCTTTCTAATTCCTTTATCCAATGGCTCTTCTGCAAAGGATCTTGAACTACACCATAGATCAGGCTGAATCAAATAAAAGTAATTGAAAAGACAGTGAATGAACCAGGGCTTGACATATTTTGAAGCACAGTTTGTGACTTGTGCATAGGAATTATCACACCCAGTGGGACACAGAAATAAAGTTTATTTGTTTTCAAGCCCTCTAGAGGACCAAAGGGAATAATTCAATTAAAGCAGGAAATGAAAAAAAAAAAGAAAGAGAGAGAGAGAGAGAGAAAATTCCTTGAAAAAAATACACATTGGGAAAGAGTACAACTTAAATCCAGTGCAAGGAGAACTGACCTTAAAATGTTGTGGCTACTCGGTCACTTATTTCCTGTTTATTTTTCTTTGCTTTGTTTTCAACATGCTCCAGACTCTTAGAATTTTCTAATATAAATAAAGAGGGTTTGTTGTTTTTTTTGTTAAATGACTTCCCATACAGCAGATGTTTCTACAAAAATAAGTATTAAGAAAATCTTTTTTGTTTCAGCAAGGAAAGTATTTTTCAAACTACTGTAGAAACAAAACAAAGCTATTTTGTTTTTCCAGCTGGTGCACTTGCACAAAATACCTGCACCACTCAGGGATGGTTTTATGTTTATTACCTGAGTGGCAGCACCTTTCACAAAATATTTTAAAATTAAATATTACCGATTCTGGAACACAAAAGCTATTGTCAGCATCTCTTTCCCATTTGTGTGTTTTAAAGACTACTTTTGAGCAGCAGGTTTTCCCTCAGAAGTGTCAGATGAGCTCTGCCTCTCCTGTCCTGTCTGTGCACCTTTTGTCCTATGTGACCAAGATCCTGCTCTGCACCCCTGGGAGGGTAAGCAGGCAAGATGGTGCATGGCTTTTCCAAATCTCAGTAAGAAGAGTTCAAGAACAAGTGGCAAAATAAAACATCTTGTAATATAGTAGAATGGAAATAGAAATAAAGATAGCCAGCAGGTTCTGCATCCCTTCAGGTGCTGGTAATCATGGGACAGCCTCATGATGAATTTTCCCATGGCCTTTGTCAATATCAACTAAAACCAGTGTATAGATTCAGAATGTACTGGAAAACAGGAAAATATAAACCCACTGCCTAGATAAGTAAACCTTGACTTTTCTCAGGGGACTGGGCAAAAGAAATTAAGCATATTTAAAAAATAAAGCAAAATTATTACTGGCTGAGAGGATAGCAGGGAGAGTGACTTGAACAGAAAACACTGAGCTCCTGTTGAAACTTCGGGCCCTGGGTGACATTGTCACCTCTAGTCACTCGGTCACAGATAGGTCATAGCCTCAGCTTATGGACAGTAGCTATATTTAAAAATGTCTTTGCACTGAGGCCAGTTTTGCTGATAAGCTCAGGAACCAGTGACGCTTCGTGACTCACGGCCATCCTGACTTCATTATCTGCCTATTAGTACACATTAATGAATAGCTGTAATATCATACTTTGTTTACTCTGCTTCTTAACGAAGGGTTTCATCCTCCTGCCCTTAACTGGATTGTAATCCCTGTGTTCTGTGGGACTGTTTGCACAATGGAGGATTATTCATGGGAATAAATTATTATCTGGAAAGCGTGTCCCTAAGTCCCCTACACTCCACTCAGCTGCCCCTGCCCTACTCAAGAATTGTGGTTTTTATTTGCTAAAGGCTTGATCTAGCATCTGTATCCATCAATGGTTTAACTGGATGTCTCTTTTAAGAAGGGCAAGGCTTGAGAACATTGTAGAGATTGGTGTAAGGAAGAGGAAAGGAGCCAGTCCTCATCACAGGTCAGCAAAGCCTACAGGACCAATATAAGTGTGTAAATTCAAAATCTTCAGATTCAGAAGATTTGAGATCTTAACTCTATTTTCTGATGTTTGGCTGCTTTATATCTCAGTGGGCAAAGCTACTTTATGAACTGCTACACACTACTTACTGAGCAGTAAAAAAGTATTTTACTGCAATCGCCAGAATTCAAAGGGCAAGAGGAAGTAATTGTCATTGTTTACATCACACATTGCCTTCCAACTATTGTATTAAGAGGACAAATGTTAGCCTAAATCAGTTTTACAATTGTATTTTTTTCCTTCTGAAGTATGTAATCATTGTGTCTTTTTTGTTTCATGGTGTGATTGCATCTTGCACAAACTGCAGATAAGGTTTAGATAGATACAGATAAAATCTGGAAGACAAAATCTTAAAATTGGAAGACAGGTGAAGAGTTCATGAGAGCTGAAGGTTTGGAAGGAGCCTCATTTGCCTTTAATCATACTCAGATTGCAAAGAATAGACATGACTCTGTTATTTTCCCAGACAACATATTGCAATTTATTTGGCACTTCTAACAACAGCAGTATCTTGGATAGAGATAGTGAAGGAACCATGGGGTATGAAGGCTGGCTTGAATAAAGCTGCCAACAATTTTCCCTGCAGAGGAGGAAGAAAGAATGTTGGCATTAGGGATTCAGTGGGAAAGGTTTTGCAAAGACAAAAATACAGGATTTCCTTGCAAGTTTGTGGCACTCAGTCTCAGAGGTGCTGCACAAAGGCACATCCCTATGGATACTGCTGGTGTAATGTGAATAACTGAGAAAATGTGCTTGGTTTTAGGACTAAGTGTATTGTCAGCACAAAATGCACTGTTTCAAACACCAGGAGTTTTCTGGTACAACACAGGCAAGTTCCTTCGGTTGCAGGGAAACTATTCTGGTGGGCAGCTAGGGAGAACCTCTGTCCTTTTAATTGCCACTTCTCCTTATCTGCTTGCCATGGTCTCTCTGATTTTACAACCATGGCAATTATCTTGTTTGATTTCTTCAGCTCTTCCTCATACATCCAAAGCATGAAATTGCATTTTCATGGTATAAATTCATCAGTCAGGATCTAAGTGACATTTTATTGGTGTCAGATCCTCTTTTAAAGAACCTAGTGAGGATCGGCACTTTTTTGCTAGCTGGGTGGCACTGACCTATCCCAAAACAGGAATCTAATTCTTGCCTAAATATTGCTGCACAGAAGTTTCCAATTCCACACTGGCAAGGTGTGGTGGGCGTTACCTCGATGTGACCATACCCATGAGCAGTAGGCATCTGGGGCACACCTGTGGGGGAACCTGCAGTGGGTGGCCAGCAAAGCCTCACCAGAAACCCTCCCTGGCTTTCTGGGAGGCAGCTCCATGAAAGGAAAGCCCAGCTCATTGCCAGCATGCAGTCAAACTTTTCCAAGGTCCTTGTAAGGTGCTCAGGGAGCCGGTTTCCTACAAGGAGGCAGGAAGAAACAGCCTCTATTTTAAGGAGATTATCTTTAACAAAGATTTGTCAAGTGGAAGTACAGCGAAGGCTGAAGCCAAGGCACATGTTCCTGTGACCCAGTTACCTTCCAGAAACCCAGGCAGGACAAAAAGGACTCTGGCTTCTAGCTACAAGAGAGCTGCTGAGCATTAACACATAGTAACCTAATTAATTTATTCCCCCAGTGGATAATTACTAGCTTTTTTTTCTTTTTCTTG
Source organism: Regulus satrapa (assembly GCA_013396955.1). Taxonomy (NCBI): domain Eukaryota; kingdom Metazoa; phylum Chordata; class Aves; order Passeriformes; family Regulidae; genus Regulus; species Regulus satrapa. The sequence goes on along the minus strand of VWZN01017931.1, from coordinate 489,874 downwards.
CTGCAAAGTAGCAGCCAAATAATGGTGCTGATTTTAATTAACTAGCCAATGGGAGGCTGGATGGGCTGAGGAGAGATTTCATACAAAAATTAATTAATGCTCTGACCTAGTTTTAAGTGCTGCTTAAGTGGAAATTGGGGGGAAGCTGACATCAATCAGTTATGGATCTTTTCAAATCCTTCTTACCGGTCAAGTAATGAGTCTCCCCATGTGATCCACAGCACTTCAATTGGCAACCTGAAAGAATTTAGTGAACACACCAGAAATAAGTAATTCCCCAGGCAAACATAATTTCTTCTTTATGAACACACATGAGTTGGAAAAGAAAAAGGTCCTTCTTTCTCTTCCCCTGGTTTATTGCTGAGCTCAGCTCAGGGCAAGTGATGGGTAATACAAGCTCTGCTGGTCTAATCAAACTATTACTATCTCTGTGTTTCTTCGTTTTGTCTTCCCAAATTTGTTTGAGAATCCTATATGTCTCAAATTAATAACTCTCACTTTGATTATTTTCCCATTACTGAAAATAAGGCACTTCAGGATTTTATTTAATCTGTTTCTTTGGGAAGCAAAAGATGATTTCACTTATTGATCATCTGTAAATTCTTCTTTAAAAAGCAGATTTTGCCTCATTTCTGAATACCAGGGTCCTCTGCAATTCTTGCCATGGGCCCACAGCAATTCATAACCACCATATCAAACTGATGCCAAAAAATGGAAGACGTTGATTATTGCTTTAGTATTCCTCATGGGTTGTGCTTTGCTTTGCATTGTCCTGTCTTGAAAAGTTATCATCTGAACAGGCAGCATAACCACATCGGGGAAGAAATGAGGTTTTAGTTCCCTCTACTTTCACAAGCAGAAATACGAGGCACAAGGACATGGAATTAATTTTCCAGGATCACAGTAGTGCAGTCAAACCATCCCATTCTTTGCCCATTTGTCAGCATTGTAACATCTTCCTCTCAGCTGGCAAAGTGCAGTTAGGAGTATTGCAGTTAGAAGGTCACAGAAAGAGACCATTTTAAAATTAGCGTATCAGGTGAACTCCAGTCTTGTGAGAATCTCTTCCTTTCCACAAACAACTTTGTCAGGGTGGTTGGGAGCCATGTCCTGCACCCAAATATCGTGAAATGCTGACTCACAAAGCAAGCAGCTCTTTTTAAGTCACTGCAAATCAATGAATCGCTGAAGCAAACTCTTATCTGGCAGCTGAGCATTGCATCTCTGTTTAGGTATCCAGAGATAAGTGGAGCCTCACAGCCTTTTCTAGGTTATTTCACTAAAACCCCATAAAATTTATCCTCTGCAAATCATAATGTTTCGTTGGAAGCCTGAGACAACTGCTTTCTGGGAGGCAGGAATTACCCATGCTTGGGATCTGACTTCTCCATAAAATGCAGCCAAATCCTGCATGAGGAATATGTTTAAACTTCTCTGAATCCTACTAAAACCTCTTCTTGTCAAGGACACACCAAATACCTATTTTTCCCCTTTTCTGCAGGAGCAAGTAAATAAGGTATTCAAGGAATATCAGGGCTGGGAAGGATTAATGAACTGTGGCCCTGCCTCTAGCACCTGGTTTGGTTTGTGGAGGCAGTTTCTACATACAAGAGAAGGGAGAGTCGGGTACAGCTGCCATTAGGAATTGATCAGTGTTCGTGTGTAGCTTTGGGCATGGGGGAAGCTTTAGCTCCTTGCTGCTGTGATTTTGTCCTAAATAAGGGACCAATGGCTTTCAGAGAAGAGCCTAAAGGACTTAGGTGCTGGCTTGTAGGGAAGCTAGGCTGCCCACCTTCAGTGATCTATTTTGTTCTTATTTTAGATATTTCTGATATTCAAGGGAAATACCCCTTTCCCCCTCCATACTGAATATAGAATGTATTGGAATCGAGCTCTATCATGACTGTGAGATTTGTCTGGACTTAGCTCCACAGCAGTTTCCCTTGGCATGTTCTTGCACAGGATTTCTACGAAAATTGCTGAGCCTTGTCCTGGAAATAAACATCGTTCAGCGATTCTTCTTGTCTTTTTTACAGGTTTTGTATTTTTTCTTTACGTGGTGGTGCTTGATGAACCTCTGAGCTCAAGGCAATATGATCTCCTATTCCTCCCCTCCACGAGAGATGCAGGGGGGTGTGTGTGAAGGAGCAGCTGCTTAGAGATTCCTGGCAGAGAATCTTGCCTTTGGCACTCTGACTCAAAGCACATGATTGTGTAACACACCCACTGGCGTGGATGTTACGTGGCTTGTTTGCAAATGCTGGCACTTCAGCTGAGAGATGCAGAGTGCTCACAAGCATCCAGCAGGATCCTCTTGGTGATCTCCTTTGTGAAGAGTGCCAGCAACAAAGTATTGGCATGACCAGGAGGTAAATGTAATAGTAGCCACCAGTCTCTTGAAGGGCAGCTGAAAAGATGACAGAGCCAAACTCTCCTTGGTGGTGGGAGATGGTGTCATAAGAGGCACAGATCACAAATTGTGGCTTGGGATGCTAGGAAAAACTTCATCATGGGGAAAAGGTGTCCCCCTGGGGCAGCTTATAGAGGGGTTGGGGGACACTCCATCCTTGGAGGGGGTTCAAGTTTCTGCTGGAAAAAGCCAGAGCAGATCTGATTTAGCATCGGCAGTCATCCAGGAGGATGGGATAGAGAGTGACTTCCAAAGGTCTCTTCCAGCCAAATACTCATGGGATGACAATCTCCCTGTTGGTATTTGCTGTGGGAAGACTTAGGGCAGAGCCTGTGGATTAGTAACTGCGGGTCTGAGCATGCAGTGGGAGGAAGGAAAACCCAAATGGCAGCAGATGACCAGCTGGCTCCCGAGCAGCTCTCAGGCTGTTCCACCACCAAGCAACCCCTCCAGCCTTTCTCCAGACATAGGGCAGCTGCAAGGACAGGTCTGTGGTGTGGAAACACTCCTGGCAGCAGGGGATCCACTAAAGACACAAGCAGACAGACATTTACCCACTCCTGATGTTGTCATGGGTGGCAAAGGAAGGAAGGAGTTGAAGAGCCTTGTGGCCAGTAAGCCTGACTTGCTGTGCTAGTTGAAAGTCAGTGTGAAAGCCCAAGTGTTGATTAAAACCCATATGCTCCCTGTCCTTATCTTACCTGTCTGTCCAGAACATATACAGATGTACTTGCTTAAAGTTTGTGCATTAACTTCTACAGCTGCTCAAGGCTGCAGTAACTGAGAAGCTGTATTACCTCCATAAATTCCAGTAAAATTGGAATAAAATAAAATTACTTCCATTACATCCAATAAAATTACCTCCATTACAGTCCATAAATGGAATTCCATCCCTACAGTCAGGTACCACAGTATTAAGGGACTATTCTGGACATGATTTTTGTCCAAAATATTGTGTTTAAATGCATTTTTTTAAAACAGCTAATATGTCCCATTGCTAGTCTCTGGCATTCATTGTGATGAATCAGTGATCAGTTATTTCTTGGCAAGGAAGTAAAAATTACTGTCTTGAGAAATATTAAAAGAAAACAGCATGTACAGCCTAAAAGCTAAATGAGCAAGAGAACATGTAAACAGTATCTCAATTATTTTTTGGGATAGTGGGGAGCAGGGGAGGTGGAATAATTTAAAGTATGTTTAAAGCATGCTAGGCCTTTGAGGAAGAAATTGGAGCACTGCAGAGGCTGCATATGTTACAAGGAGGCAGTTGTATTCTAGTCCTTGTTTTGGGCCAATTGAACCCTATCTGTAATTTTAAAGGCTTACACAACACCAAAAAAATGTGTTTTCAAGGGCACAATTCAGATTAATCCTGCATCTTGGCAACTGGATGGGTAATTGTTATTAGTGCTAATGTAAAAATCCACTGCACTTGACATGATTCAGAGGCACCTAAATGTACCCTTAGCACTAAAATGTGTCAAATTAATGAATCAGTGTATATTAATGAATCAGTGCTTATCCTGAATGAGGTAATGCTTTTCCTGCTCAGAGATGGTGACTGATAATAGGAACAAGGAGCAATCTTGGCATGGTGAATTTTTGTCCCTCTGCTTGTACCCCAGGTAAGAAGGGCAAATTTGGGCTGCTGGGGGTATTAATTGACAGTGTTCAGTGCAAGGAGCTAGCTGGCAGCAGCTTTTGGGCTGTGGAAGTCCATCCCTTGCTCACCTGGTGGAACAGGGCAGCTGCCAAGGTGGCCTCTGGAGCAGATGTCACTGCCAGCCAGTAGGAGAAGCTGCCCTTTTTTGGCCTTGTCTGTGCTCTTTCATCCCGAGCCATTTTAGGGCAGAAAGGGCAGATTTGGCTGTGATCTGTTCCCTGCTCTACCTGTGACAGTTCAGTTTTGGACATCAGATCTAGTCTGGCATTTTTAGCTCAGTGCCTCATAGGCTCTGAATGTTCCACTCAAGACAGGATTTCTAAAGGGAATATTTTGCTACTATCTCTCAGGGAATTCCCAGTAGGGCTATTCCAAGGATATTTTGCATTTTTGTGCTGCTTCGTTGTGTGGTTTGGTTCACTGTCAGTCCTCAGCAGTTTGAGTTTGTGATTACAGTCTCATTTAACATCCCTTGCTATGGAAACTGGTAATAGTGCCAGGGAATTGCTAAGCAAATGCAAGTGCAGAGTTTATGAGGGAGAGGGAAGCATCAATAGACATGATATTTATGAGGGAATGTGGAATTCTTTTCAGACTGTGAAAAACGAGGTTCACTTCTTTGTTATCATTTTAAGGTTTATTAATAAAACAAATAATAAGGAGTATAAAAAGGCAGAAAAAGCAGCCGGCTGGGTGTCTCTTGGCATGCCACCAAAAGAGCGCCCCCATCGTAGGATATGTTTGGTTAAATGCATTGACTTGTTGCATATTCATACACCTTCATGCATCATTCAAATACAACCCCCCTTCCCAATGGCAACGGTTTGTCTATTTTTTTTTTTTTTTTTTTGGTCATAAATTTTTCTCTCCAGAC
>VWZN01017931.1:445015-470946 GCA_013396955.1 Regulus satrapa | reverse complement strand
AGTAAGTATATTTAATGCTGGGGGGGGGGAGGGAAATAAGTTCTGGTCAACAAATAATGTGTGGAGAGGATTTGTAAAGACACCTGAGCAGGTGAAACGTCACTGACAACATTTCTGGTTGCTTTGGAATCTTAAGGAGTGTAAAAGTAGGGTTTGGCTTCTCTTCTTACTCTAAAGTGGCTTGCTTCCAAGAAATTAGCTTGAAATTCAGCAGGTGAGTTTGTTTCAGTGGGAATTTTTGTGCTAAAGTAAGCAGTGGGGTCTACCAAATCATCTTGCTCAGCTGATGTTAACTGATTGCCTGTGCAGTTGCCTTCAGCCCCAGGTGTGGGACTTCCAGAGCTATAATGGAATCTGCAAGAAGTAGAGATCAAGCCTTGCTTTGTTTTTTTGGGACCAGGAAGTCACATGTCTTATGGTAATAACGTTGGGAATCTTCTGCTGTTAACCTCTGCTCTAAACCACAACATGTGTCACATTCCATGGTCCATCTTGCACTAGAGCAATAGCATGTCTGGTTTGAGGTCCTGCTTTATTTTTGTGTAAGGGTAGTGACCAGCACTGCAAGGAATGTCCTGAGCCAGCCTTTTCCACTGTCACGAGAGAGGAGGATGGGAGAGCTCCTCTGATAGCGGGATAGGCTGGAAGGCATTTGTCTCCTCAGGTTTCACAAGCCCTGTGCCACAGGTATGAAGCAACCCTGGGAGCTGTGAGGCAGTTCCTGGGATGTGTTGCTCAAACACCATTTAGTGTGGCTCAGGGAAACTGGCCTTGGCTGCTGCGTTGAATGAGACACATGGAATAGCTGCACGACCACTTGGCAGTCCCAGGAATGTCTGAGGCTTAGTGGGAGCAACGCATGCGGAAATGACAGCGCTGGGGGAGGGTTTGTGGGGCCTGTGTGGCAGCTGAAGCTCAGCACCAAGGTATGCTGAGAGGCCACATCCCGCCTCCTGGCTGTCCCCAACACCTCCTGGTGCCAGGGTGGGTTCCAGGTGTGCTGAGGAGGGCAGATGAGGCCTGTGAGCCCTCCCCTTCATTGTTTGTTGTAGGGACTGCTCCTGACTGAAACCGCTTAGCAGTAACTGTGGGATGCTCCCTGTGCTCCTGGAGTGAAATAATCCAAGTGCCACAGGATAACTGATTCATGCTCTGAACATCGTGCTTCTTTTCTCCTCATAACAGCATCAAATCAAGATACATCCCCATTTAAACTCTCTTTTGATGCAACTTCAGCATTCCAACCCCTTGAGTTTGGTCACTGTGGCAGAAAAGACAGGAAGAGGGTTTTAGAAACAGTCTGCCACGTCAGATATTGTTGGAAAAGCAGGTTCTGTCAAATATATCCTGGGAAAGGAAGCTCCTTTGCCTGTTTGTTTTGTCACAGGTGCTGCTGTGGCACCGTGTAAGTGAGGAGAGTGGGAGTGGCTGTGGGGTGCACCCCCACAGTATGACCAACAGATTGGCTCCTGGGGTTTGGGCAGGATAGATGAGGATCTTCCTTAGTGATTCCAAAGCATTTCCAAAAGGCTGATGGGTCTCTGGGAATGTGGCAGCTTCCTCAGGAATGAATCAGACTGACTGGACAGGCTGTGCTTTCTGCCATCTGCCCCACGAACTGGACTGAGACTGACTGAGGTACCACACCATCCGTGCCTCAGGAAGTGGAAATGGTCATGGGGTATTCCTACTGCCTGGGGTACCAGTAACAGGTTTTATTGGTCTGGAGAGGCTCCATCACTTTTAATAGCAGAAGATAGTACTCATTAGCCATGAATAGAGGGCCTTCTGAAAGCAGGCATCCCCAGGCAAGAAAGCACTAGTCCCGTAGGAGTATTACTACGTCTCTTAAATGGTTTGTAAATTAGTGGTTTTATTATTTGCGTGGCTTCTGCTCTTGCAACAGGCATTCATACCTTTAGCTTATTGTCATAGTGAGTTTAAGTGTTTAAGTGGTGGTAGACTGAGAAAATTAAATGGGATCAGTGAACACTTCAGTATGCTTCATCTTTTTTATCTCATACTGGAAGATTTTTTTTTTAATTAATTGTTTATAATTTTTTTTAAATCTGCATCCCTCAGTTGCTCAATAGCACCAGGAAGACCTTACCACTTCCTTGGATTAAGAAAAGTTTCCAGCAAAAGTTCTTACTTGGCAGGCAGCATTCAAGTGCATGTGTGGAGAAAGCCTTACATTATTTGGATTAATGTTTTGTAGGAAGTTCATAAAGGTTGTTTCCAAGTAAATAAATCACTGACAATGTGGCTTTTCATGTAGGGCACTGAACCAGAGAGTACCAGGGACCAGTGGAAAAATACTATTTACCTGGAAAAATTGCAAACTAAGAAAGCTAGAGAATAAACAGATGTGCTCTACAAATTGGTAGAGCACAGGGCTCTGGGTTCTGCCTGTACTTTGTGGTCAGGCAGAACTGGATTTGCCAGTGCAACCCTGGAGAAATTCTGCTAAATTTGGAAGCAGCATTTGAGAGTTCTTCTGTGGAATCATGCTTAGGAGACGGCCTGTGCCATCTCCTTTCACGGCCCTTTCTTGGGCTCGTGATCTTGGGCACATGGGTCTCCCTGTTTGTCCTGTAGCTTTCATTGCTTTTTCTCTGTAATGAAAAGCAGAGGAAAAGCTGTGTTCTTAGGAAAATGGATGGGTGGACAGGGTCACCCAGTGGAAGAAAATGGTGTGTCACAGGAACAGAGTAAATAGAAGAAGGGTGGCATTAGGAGAGAGAGGATGACAGAGTTACGGGCTTGAAGAGACCTGCAAGTATCTGAGCTGGCTGGCTTTTACTAAAAAAGCAAAATTAATTAAAGCCAGCTTGGGAGGATAGAGGTGTTGAACCTTTAGTTGTCCTTCCAAAAGTGCTACTTTCGTTCCTGCAGTTTGTTTCAAGTTCGAGCCCAGGCTTACCTTTAGTTATTTTCCATGGGTTTCCCATGCCTCTGTAGTGCAAGGAGAGTCCCAGGCTGGTCCTGGCTGTGCTTATTATTCCTGGTTGATCCTTAGTGTTGGTACACAGTGAGAAGTCAGCTCAGGGAACAGGCCCAGCTTTCTGGGCAGCCGTGTGAATATTTATGTGGATGATGTGGGGACAGCTCCTTCTTCCTGGCAGCAGCGCAGGTACAGCCAAGATCCAGCACTCTGCAGCATGTCCTGGCTTTCTCATGGGGTTACAGCCTTTCCAGGATGGTGATCTATGAAAAACGTGGTGTTGGATTATTGATCTCTTCTCCCTTGTGGGTAGCCAGGCTGCAGGTTTTCTCTGATCAGCTGTGGGGCATTGTAGGCTTTCTTCAAAAACAGACAATTTGGAAGAAGTTGTGAGAGCTTGGGGGAAATGGGACAAACCATTTCACTGGAGTGCTGCTGGCTTCAGGCTCATCAGTGAGCTTGTGCCACGGCACTGCTGCTGAACTTGCCACTCAGATCGAGGGGACATCTGGTCACAAGGTTATCCCAGTTTAAAAGGCACGGGTTTTTGGACTGTTCCAGGTGCTTTATGGGCTTTCAGGTGGAATTCTCCTTTCATAAGCAACTATGTTAAAACAAAGCAGAGATTTTCAACCTGTTAACACAGCTGTCAGTTTTACAGTCAATTGGGATTCCTCTGGTAAAAAAAATGCTACCTATTCCCAGTGAATTTACATGCCCAGTTTTGTGGTGGGTTGCTGTGTCTTTTATTAGCAGCTGAGGAGTGGTGCTGATGTTAGTGCAGGGGTTCTGACTCGTCCTTAAATGCTCTCTCCTCTCTTCCATGTCCTCTGCCCCATTAAATGTTAATCGGTTCTGCAGAAGTGGGTTTGTGTTTACTAAAATCAAGTCCAGCATGGCTTGTGCTTTTCCTGTCCAGGAGTTGTTCACAAGTGCTGATGTAGAGGGTGAAAATGAAAGGAGTGTGTTTTGTCATGTCAGCAGCAACCTTTCAGGGCAGGCTCTTGGTGGATGCTGGGAGGTTCAGTTCAGCCCAGAACTCAGCGTTCATTACTTGGTGTAATTACAAATTAGAAATTGCAGCTTGGCCAGCTGAGCTGCCACTGCTGCCAAAAGTGGCCAAATTTCCAAAAAGGCTTTTTTGTCTGGCTGAAGTCTTGTACATATAGTCTGTTCAAGAGGTCTGTGTAACTTTGCAAATCCAAAACGTGTGTGATATTTTAAATCACCTTCAGACTGAGCTGAAGCTGAGCTAGAAGGGGCTCATAAGTGCATTTCAGGTAAGACACAGAAACTTCTGATAGTCTTCTTCACCTAAAAGATATAGATCACACTGAGAATATTTTACTTTTTGGTTTGCTCTGAAGGTGAAGGGTGCTGTTCAGAGGTGCTTTGTGATGTGAAGAGTCTTCTTTGACAGCAGGAAGTTAACATGCAAACCCGCTTCAGTTTGACCTGTGGTCCCAAACAACAGATCTAATTATCATTAACCATAGAGCAAGAGTATTAATTGTTTCTTTTTAAACCAGTGTGTTGGTTTGAAATGTGTTAAGCCCAGTGTTTGCCTTGGCCTTGATGAAGAACATAGTCCCCGTTTCAGGAACTGGTGGATTTCTACCGGTTTTGGTTTGTTTCCTGCTGCCCTCTAGTGCTCGGTGTTACCCATTTCTGATTCCACCAGCCTGGCGGGCTTAAAACTTAAGCTGGTGGGTTTTTTAAGTGATGGTTTTTAATCAAATACACTCTCAAGTATGACCAAAATGCTCGATTTTTCTTAGACTCGAGTCTTATCAAGAAGAAAAAGAAAAGCGAAATATTTCAATGCTGTTAATTTTGAATAGGTGCTGTAGGGCAGTGGACTTGAAGTTGTGCAGCTTCACTGAAGTTATGGGCAGGCTCTTCAGTGGGTGACTCCATGGCTCTGGTGAGTTTGGCATCATGAGCCCTCCAAGCATCTCTTTGTTGTGTTGAGTACTGGATGAAAAGGCAAGGTGGAATTTATGCTGACATAAAAGGAACACAGGGAACACAGAAGAAAGCGCTGGGCACCAGTGGTCTTAGATCTTGTGTAAATTAATTTTTCAGGGATGTGCTACATAAAACATCCAGGCAAAAAGAAATCCTAGAATAGCAAAAGACAATGCTTTATTCTTCAGAGCTGAAGAAGAAAACTGGTCCTTTTTGAGGAGAATTAGATCACTGTGCGTACATCACTAAGGGAAGAAGCTGAGACATGTGCCTTGCCTTTTAGACTCTAATGCTTCAAGTACCTCTTTGTTCTATGAAAGTGAACAGTTTGTGTTAAACCATTAATAATTAGAAATCAGTTACAGAGAAAATGCTTCGGTAACAGAGACAAGGAGTTGTACTACAACACTGAAGCTGTCTGATCAGATTCTGTGTTTCTCTGTATGAAGGGGAGCTTGGGAGTTTCTCTTGGGAAGGAGAATTTGTTTTTCCTCTTATTGCCCTGCTCCGATTGGTAATAAACTAATTTAGTTTCCCCAAGCTGAGTCTATCACAATGGTATTTGGTGAGTGATCTCTCCCTGTCCTTATTTCCACTCATGAACCTTTTGCTGTATTCCTTCACCCCGTCCGGTTGTGGAGGGGAGTGTGGCTTTGGGGACATCCAGCCAGAGTCACGCCTTTGGTGAGTCAGTGCCAGGCAGTGGGACCTGTCAGGTGTGTGGAGCTCTGTCTGCCCTCTGCTGGGACTGGCAGCTCTTAATATCACCTTGTTCTGCCACTGTGCTGTCAGAGTCCCAGCGGGCTGTTCCCTCCTTACTTTTGTCTAAAGTGTCATTCCAGCCTGGACTTTTAATTTTCTCTTCACAGCTCTCAGTGTTTGTCCATTGCTGGGACCTAATCCGATTCAGACTGCATTAATGTCATTATGGCAATTGTTCCTAAGGTAGCTGTGAGGCAGCGTTGTACATGTTTGTGCAAATGTTGTTTTATCTTACCAGGCCAGTGCTGTTTTATCTTACCAGTGAGCATGAATCATTTAAATGAGAGGAAATTAAATCCCATAAGTAAATGTCAAGAATTCATTCAATGGGCAAGAATGGACAAGAGTTTGTTAAACTCTTTATGAATAATTTTTCATCCTCTGAAGTGTAGATGTGGAGTCCTTTGAGATGGAAAATTATAATTTGGAACAGAAGCTGTTCAGATATGGGTTTTACAGGGGAATAATAAACCAATTCAGCCATCATTTGCAACCACTACGATGCCATTAAATAGTATGGGAACAAAGAACAATTTCTAAGCTAGTAAAGAAGGCCCCAGGAGTTCTGCCTGACCAAGATACAAACTGAGATCAGTCTGGGATGGGGGTGTCTTTGGGAAGCCATGTGTTGCTGGTGCTGTGAAGCTGCAAAATAGAGTGCAGACGTGGCTGAGAAGCTGCTCCTTGCTTGGGTTCCTCCTTAATGGGTGCTTCCCTGGGCTTCCCCATTCCCTAAATATTTGTTTATCACATATGTTTAAGTTTTAAGGTTTAAGTTTCCCCTGTACTTGAAGCTGCTTCTGTAGTCCTGCTCAGGCTTCTCAAAGCAGTGATCTCTGTTCCTTGCCCCTGGAAGTCATCAGTGGAGAGGGGCAGCTGGATGCAGGATGTTGGCACTCAGCTGATGCTGCTGGAGGCAGCAGAGTGGTTGCTGAACAGTCACCCTGTAAAACAAAGGCACACTCAGGGTGGCTGTCTCCACTACACGGAGACACATTTGCCTGTAGATTGTCTCTAGTTGTGCCCCAGAATTTTCAAGGCAGGGCTGTGTTAACAGATAGCAAGCATGGGAGCCATGGCATGTCCGTTTCAGCAAATGGATAGCATTCCTTGTTAGTCCCTCAAGACATGACTCCAGAGTGCAGGAGTGGCTGTGATTGCAGTTTCACACACTGGGGTTGGTGCTCTCCTGTTTTTCTGTGTATGGCTGCAGGGGATGCACTGAGTGCTGCAAACCAGGGGGGAACACAAAGGGGTTGGACTGTGGCTCTTGCAGATCTGTAGAGTGTCCAGGTTAGACTTGTCCTGTTTTAATTTCTGCTTTTACAAAGAGAAACATCTTTTGTAGGAAACAATTTTAATGAAACTCCCAATTTTCCTTAACAGCTGGAGAAGAGAAGCTACAAAGCAAATACTGAGACCTGTAAGCCAGGGTAATAATTTTTCTAACAAAGTGCTACAATAATGCAGTAATAGCAGTTGTGAAAGATTCTCATGTGTGCGTGAATTGTTCTGTTTACTTTAAAGAGCAAGAACTGCTGTACAGCTGAAAAACCTCTACAAAATGCTTTATTTTTTCCTGGGGAGAAAGAAAAGTACATGCTGTGAATCCTTAATAATTGAAATAACTGTGGAAAGGTGCAAAGGGCTGTGGCTCTTCCTGTTACCTGGACATGTGTTCATGGCATCTTTCTATCAATGTTAAATTTTGTGTGGGGCTCCCAAGATGTTGGCTCCTTTCTTGTGTAATAGAGTTGCTCTTTGCAGTTTGGTATTGTGGTTTTGTTGTAGTGCAGATGATGCAAGAATGACCCAAGATCCTTGTGTGTCTGTGCTGAGCAGCCAGCAAGTGGCAAAGCGTGGGATGGCTGTGACAACATCGTTATGTAAAACCAGCTTTGCCCTTCCCTGCTGTCTGCAGAGCCTGCCTCGGTGTCTCAGCTCTGTCACTTGGGTGTGGGTGGTAAAGATCTGTGAAAGTGCCTTAAAAATGGCAATTTAGATAATGGGGCATGTCAAGCTGGGGCAAAAGAAAACGGCAGATTGGCTTGGAATGCCGTGTTGAGGGCAGCCTGTGCCGACCCTCTGGAGTGTTTCTTTGGTACACAGTGCCGTGGGGTCACCCACGTTAGCATCAGTACTGGGGGAAAAGAAGTACGGTTGCTTTGGCCTGAAATGCAGCTGTACTTGTGGCAGATAGTCCGGGTAAATGATGGTACAGAACTTCCAAAAAACTCTGAGCTTCACACATTTGTTCAGGTGTTCTAGGACATCTCACCTCCCCTCCAGCTGTCAGTGATGTTTGTGGTTTAGAGGGTGATTTGATGCCCTGCTTATACACAACACATAAATAAGAAATGTCACTCCTCAAATCTCTTTAAAGCCTCTTGTTTTCTTAACTTACTAAAATTTCTACCTTTTTTTTCTTGGTCTGATTCTAAATGGAGGGGTTTTGTCTTGTAATTTATCAGATTCACCTGTCGTGATACACAAAACACCTTGGGGGACCCTAATTTTGGGCACTGATGATCAAATATGCACAGCCTGACTTGTATTTTCACTGGGAAGCTTGCCTTATGTTTAACTTTCAGTCATTCAGATGTTTTTTTTCAGATGTAGCTTGTGACTGTGTGATAGAAAAATCATCTGGAATTTGTCAGCCCCCAAAGGCCCTGCACTGGCAGTGTTGAAATGCAGCAACAGAAAACAAGATACATCTGCCCTGATTGCTGTGGTCCCTTATTGCCTCTGAATTTATTCCCTGAATTTGAAGCTTCTTTAGGAGCTGCTGTGAACTAGCAGCAGAACACATTTCAGGGATTCCTGTGTTCCTAGTGGCAGGGGAGGAGAACAAAAAAGTTATACTGGTGCTGTTTAAATGAGAAGCTGTGCTCCAGGGATGCTGCTTACTGTAAAGGCCAGACTTGCTGCTGTGAAAGGATGCAGATTGTTCCTACCCAGTTTTGCCATGGCAGGTTTGGAGTGAGCTGAGCAGGATGCTGTGGGCAGGATGATTTTGTTCCATGTGGCTGCAGTGCCTGGAGAGCTGCAGGGGATGCAGGACATAGCAGTGCTGCCTGCCATTACCCTCTTCTGACTGCAGGGCCTTTCTCTCTGCAGTGACGTGGCCTGGATTAATGCCAGGATTCTGGGGGGCTTTGTGGCGTTTTCCCTGGATTTGTGTGCAGTTATTTGCCTGCCTTTGCATTCACATGCTGCTCTCAGTGTTCCCTGGCTTCCCCTCTGGAACAAGAAGTAATCCCCTCTGGCTTGTACCACAGCACATGGATCGAGCCCAGCTGAAGTGTTCCTAAAGGCTCTCAGCTCAGACTCCTATCACCACTTACCTGTGGGCACTGGATTTAAATTAGATCTCTGTCTTAATTCAGGCCCCATTTTTCTTCTCTCTTTCTCTGGTTTACTTCACTGAGCTCACTGGTGTGCAACTGATGAGGCTGCAGCATAAAAAATAGTGAGTCATAGCCCTTAGTAGCAGACAGCAAGTATAAAGTACAGCACGCATCATCGTCTACAATATTTTTTGAAACAAAACAACACAGGCCAGTGATTCAGCATCAGTGTGGGTTGCAGTACATGAAGGTTTGTCCTGGAGCCCTCCTGCATCTGATTTCTTCCTTCATTTCTTGAGTTTTACACCCCCCCACCCCACTGCCCTCCCTTCTTTGTGTTGTGAGCTGTAGATTCCGTAGCCATTGGGCCTCATATGCATGCAGATCTCGGTGCCTGTGAAATCTCCTCCCAGACAGATGGAATGCTGTCAGGATGAGCAGTGCTGCTGCCTTTCCAGCGAGCCTCCATGCTAAGGGTTTCTCTGTGAAGGGTGGCAGGCAGCTGGTTATTTATTGCTGCAATAAGCACTGGCAAGCAAATGACAACCTTTTGTTTTGTGTGGTGCTTGCTGTTCTTTTCAGCCTGCTGAGGGATTTCTGGCTATGCTCTGTGTTCGCTCTGAGTAGAGGTGGAAGCAGGTGAGGGCTTGAATTTTGCAAGTTCACTGTGTTTTATAAATTATAAATGTAGTACTGCCTATGCCAGAGAGGTTATCTTACTCTTAAGTTATTTGGGTTTGTGAAGAAAGTAAACTTTTCCTAAAACATTCCTACCTTCCATAAGTTCCTACAGACTGTTTTATACAGCTCTAAGTAGTAAAATTATGCATGTTAGTACTAAAGGAGGCCCCAGCTTTGTTCAGGCTGCAGTGAAAAGTTTTGGGGTTTTGTGTGTGGTTTTTTGTATGTTGCTGTTTTTTGTAGTTAAAAACAATTGATTTTTTTGTTGTGGTTTTTTTGGTTTCTTAATCTGAAAATAGGGGACAAAAAGAACCAGAACGACTAAGCATGGGAAAACAGACAAGTATACTATAATGTCTTCTAGGTGAATGGAGGCTTTGGTGCTCTCATAGTGGTCTCTTTTTATAGGTGTATAAAACATCTCACAGAATGATGCAAACCTTTTCTTTTTTCTATTTTTAAATTTAAACCACTAATGATCTCAAGAGGAATCTGAATGTTGGTTTTGTGTCTGTTGGACAAACAGGAAGGGCAGTACAATCAAAATCAGTCACTTCTTACACAGCAGGTAATTAGATTATAAAACTCAGTGCAACAGGAAATCATTGAGGCAAACAGTTTAGCAATGAAAGAAAGGGGACTGTGCACTGATCTTGGTAATAAGAACAAGCTCAGTCAGTAGCTCTTGCTGACAAAGGTTGCTGAGATATTGAATGCACCTGATGGTATTTCAAGGCTTTTATTCATCTCTAATTTTGAGTGAAAGTCCACACCCACATATCCCCACCATGATGGTGCCACCTAGAACAGACCACAAGGGCTGTTAGCACTGGCACCTCCTTCCTTTCCCCTCTAGCAAAGAGCATTCCTGTTCTGCAGGTGGCAAAGCTGATATCGATGCCACTGTAGGTACAGCTCTTGCCTTCTCTAGACTGTACCTCTCAGCACTGTTACTCGAAAATACATCCTTGGATGAGATGCCCAGAATCAGGAACAGGAAGGGAGTGTTGGACTAGAGAAGCAGGCAAGGCAGAGTTGAAGGAAGGGACAAACTTTTTTGGGGTCCACAACGTGGGTCGTATTTATGTATGTGTAAATTTTACAGTGGTATTGTACTTTATTAATGAATAACCCACAGATAGATAAACTAAAAATAGACCTAAGGAGCACTCATCTTTAATGTGCTGGACCAATGCTTAGCCCAAGTCCTTCTGTACTATCTGTTATACAAACTTATTTTTAATTCAATTATTTAAGCAGTTATTGTCTGTTAAGATTGCAAAGAAATGTATCATCTCTGCTTCTGGTCGTGGTGCAGCACAAGTGGGATCTGTTTCATGATATCTTACCATTCCGTAGCAATTTCTTGAAAAGATGAACATTCTGCTGAAATGCTGAATTGAAGCAGAACCTGATTTACAGAGCTACCATCTGCAATCCCAGCTGAATTTAACATTGCTCTACATTGCTGCTTCTCTGGATGTCTAATGAGGTTATTTCTAGGTTAATTTTTCTCCTGATGGAGTCTTAATTAAAATATAATGATGGCAGCAGAAGTTGCAAAATAAAATAACTTGAGAAGATCCATTTCGTGCTGCACCAGTGCTTTGTGGTAGGATGTTTGTTACAGCTGCTAATTATTTTTTTGTGTGAGGCACTTGCCCAGTAGCATTTGTGTGTGTGTGTGTGGGAATCATCTGCAGAGCCTGTGACAGCATTCCAGAAGTGAAGTTAGCTCCAGTGGCTGAGACACTGAGTTTGTGCCAGTGGATTTCATGCTTGGGTTGGATTGAATAGAAGGAAATATTAGGATTCTTGGAATATAAAGGGAAATATGTTTGCATTGTGAAGAAATTGCCTATTGCTATTAGCTTTCAACAACTTGCTGATAGTTAATGGAGACTGATTTATTTCTGATGTAACTCTATCTGGGAATTTTGATTTGGAAGAATCATTCTTTTTCAGGAGATTAAAGCAAAAACGATAGTTGGATGTGATATTCAGAATGAAAGCATCATGCTCCATAATTAGCAACTGTGAGCTGCAAACCCACCAGGGTGAGTTAGACTGTGTGGTGGAAGAGGGAGATCGTGTGTTGTTGGCAAATGGAATTCTTCGTGCAGAAAACAAAATGCTGGGTTTGCCTGTGCTGTTGCCACACAGGGAACAAAATAGTCAATCACATGAATTCTTCAGGACTTCTCTTTTATTAGCAATACCTGGCAACGAGATATTTGTAGATGAGCCTTTGATTATGGATTAATTGGCTGCTGTTTCTACAGCTGCTGAAGAATGAGGGGATATAAAACCCAATGGTATATTTTCAGGCAATAATCCATCTTTTAAAAAGTGCATGTGGCTGGTTTAAACACTGCTTTATTACATCCTTTGTTAGCCAAAATCTTTCTCTGCCCATCACTGAACAAAGCTACTATGCTGTTTCCAGATGCCAGTGGCTCAACTGTGTGTTGAAGTGTGGAAGCCTGTGCTTTCTGGGGTTGTACCGAGGGTTTCCCCTCTCAATCCTTCTCTCAGGTAAACAAACAAACCAGTTTAACCACTCCTTCATATGATTTCAGAAGGAAATCCTTCAGAGAGGATCTGGCAGGAGTCTCTCACCTGTTGACTACAACCAGAATTTATTTGCCTTTCCAAAGTGGTACTTAAATGAATGTGTAGGGATCAAACTGAGCCAAATGCTCTTGCAGCAAAGCCATGGAGAGAAACATATTCTTTCATGGCTGTACTATTGGAGCTAAAACCAAATTTGGCCTCCTTAGAAATACTACAATTCTATGTCCCACAAGATCCTGCTCATCTCAGTTCCTGTGGGATCTTGGAGCAGGCATTAAGACAAAGAGTGATCCCAAATGAGTGGAGTGCTCAAATTTGAGGGAAGACAGGAGGCTTTCTTTGGTTTAGCAGCCTCAGTGAAGGTATTTACTTGAACTTTCCAGGCCTTTTGAAGCCCTGCCAGGCAATAGCTGGGCTCTCCCTTTCTCCTCACCTCTCAAACAGCCCTCTGTAGCTTTTCTCAGCCAGTAAGTTACTGCTGCTTGCTGCACCAGTTTGCTTCCCTGACTTGATTATTCCATGTGAAAACAATCAGGCTTCTATGCTGTTTTGGAAGCTCTTACATCTGGTAATGTGTCTGGGGTTTTCCTTTTGCAAAACACTGTTGATTGTCAATTTGCAAGCAGTTATTTCCGGGACCAATGTGTTCCTGTGGGTTTTACTTTCCTTCAGGACACCCTGATTGTTCTTGCTGTAGAGACAAGTGAAGTGTCAGAAGTGACTATGCTGATTTAACTCTTGGTTTGTCTTTCTCTATAACACATTGCCCAAAACCATCCTTGTTCTTCCTCTGTGGCTGTTTGTGGGAACCACTCTGGTCTCATTAACATTTTTGAGCATTCCCTAAAGCTCAGTGTAGTCTTTAAAACATGTCCCTGTCCAAAATGTGCTTTGGTGCATGTAAATTCCTGCTTAAAGGCAAAGAGCTGAGACAAAGGCAGTGCAGTAAACCACCTGTTACACCTTAGCTATACCTTGGTACAAAGAGCTCTCTTGGGAGAGCGTGTGCATCCAAAGGAGCTGCAATTTGTCTGGCTTCTTTACACTCTGGATACCCCCTGAAATCCTGCTGCTCAGAGCCCACCCACTTGATGTGGAGCATATAGCTCATTCAGGGGGGTTAATAGGAGTAAATAAAACCTAAGGCACTCCTATCTCTGCAGAGCTCCGGAGAATAAATGCACTGCAGATGAGGGCTGCTGGAGGGCTGTGGGGATGGATGCTTGGAAAGAGTTGAAGCCTTGCTCTAGTCAGCAGTGATCTGGGAAACAGCACTGGGAAAGTTAATATGGAGACGTTGGCATCTCTTGCTAAACACTTTCTCAAGTCTGTGGATTTAGAGTATTTCAGGATATCGTTAGCTGATGTTCTGCTCTTGGGGTAATATTGCAGAGTGAAACAGCACATTAGCTGTAAGAGAGTATTTTATTAAAATACTTCTTCGCTTGTTTCCTGGCAAGAAACTTTTCAAATATTCTCCCTTTCATATGTGCTCAGTAATCTGTTCATCTTTTTTCATAATATTTGTAATATTTTTATAAAACTGGGGAGTGTTTGGGTTTTTTTAAAGGAAATTAAATTCTGTTTTTAGCCAGGGGCTTTTCATTAGACTTAGTCTGTAGCATGTGTCTCCAGCCTTAGTATCAGCATGATACTGGGCTATAATTGACTTTTGTATTCTGTCTGAGCAGAGTTTACCTCAAAACCTAAGATCTGAGGGAAAAAGTAATTGTGCAGATAGTCTTCATAAAACAAAGACAGATTAAACCTGAGGCTGTCACAGAATTCTCTTACAGATGGATTTGATGCAAAATAATTAGCCCTCTTGAGCCCAGTAAGTTAATCAGTGTCTTTTGTTTGTGTCTGCAGTGAAAACAATTAAAAGCTCATTTCCTGATTTTTAGGTAAACCTAGTGATTCTCTGACTTTTAGGTGTAATTAGATTTACTTTGATGTGTATCACAGTCCAAAGTGTTCCTGTTGGACAACTAGCTGTCTGTAATAGAATTTACTCGTAGCCAGGATGTAATTTCTTTTCAGTCACTTTTTTCCCTTGGGACTTTTTTAGCTGAAGAGTTCAAAATCCTTTTGTCTCCTCTCATGTAAATTTCATTTAAAAAGCTTAGTGCTCTTTGTACCATCATAAGAAATGTCATTATTTGTATTTATTTCAAATTTCCTTTAAATTATTTGTTTGCAACATGAGTAAAAATTCTCTACTGTAGTTGAGAGAGTAGTCCCTGATCACTCACAGGCAGTGAGCTGTGCACACCAAGGGCATGTGGGTAGAGAGGGACCCCACTGGGATGGGCAGTAGCTGTTAGAAGGTTGGGGGGGAAAAAGGCTCCAAACACCCAAAAAAAACCCCCCCAGGGTCTTTCAAACTCCGTAGTACATGGCAGTGATGGTAAACTCTTAAAAAAGAAGTGACAGGACCCATCCCATGATTAACCATGCATGCCTTCTTTAGGAGGGCTTCAGTTTGCTCTTTGTGCTCTGCTTGTGGCTTAGGTTTTGGCATTAGATCACAAGTGGAATGTCACTAAAATGTACCTTTTGTCTCCACTTCAGTGTCAATACCTTTATCTCTGAACTGTGTCGAGGCTGTGCTGCAGCAGACTGGCCTCTGTTTAATTTTTTTTGTTATAAAGTAAGAGTGACAGTAGCTGCAGAGAGGGCACTAAGCCTCTGTGCAGCCAGGCAGATATATTTGTTTTATTTTAATTCTCAGTGAACCTTTACTTTATTCTGATTCAGTTCCTGGCTCAAGGGCACCAATTTTTTTTTTTTTTGTGTGCCTGTAATGCATTAAACATTTTCCCAGCTCAAGGAAGCATCAGATATATTTTCCCTTGTCTTAAGAGTCACGACTAAACTTCAGCAGTGAATGTGGCCAAGGGGAAGTGGAAGACTGTGGAAGTAGGAAGTGTATTTTTTTTGTAGAGTGGAGGGAATTAAAAACTCCTGTGCTATAAACATAGAGGTGTTAAAACCTCAAAGCTGAGGGATCTTCTAATGTCAATTTTATTTTCTGACAGCTGTTCCTGACTTAGTTTAATTAATGGGAAGTGTGTAGACACCTTTTTTGTAATTTAATAATGTTCAAGTCCAAATCACTATTGAATATGACCATTTTCTGGCATGCTCTTGTATATGCAGCTCCAGCTTCTTTAAGAGGCTCAGGTGTCTGTTCTGTGCAGAAGTGTCCTCTTGCCAAGGTGCTGAGGCTTGTGAGGAAATGAAAGAGATTAAGGTAGCAGGTTGTCAAGGTAGTGGAACACAAATTAATTACTTATATCCTCACGCTGCACACATGTGACCTGAAAAAACCCTGTTAGTAGCCTCTGAAGACAAATTCCAAAACTTAAGCTGAAAATGTTTGCTGAAACCTTTCTTTCAGAATTCCATTTTGTTTAGAAATAAAACAGATGTATTTGCTGCAAACACAGTGTCCAATCTGTTTGAATTACGTGTTCTTTAGGCCTTTTAAGACAAAATTCTTGAGCTGATCATGAACTTCTTGGGATTTAAAAAGAGTTAAAACTACCCCAAGGTGTGTGATCTGTTAAATTATATGGGCTGTCAAATCCCACCCATCAAGCAGTGTCAAATAAGAACCAGGAGACTTGAGCTTGTACTGGAACATTGTCCAGAGCTGTCCAGAGTATCTCCTATTAGGTATAGGAATTGCCCAGGGGTAAACTTTCCTTTATGTTTGAAAAATGAAATCTGTCTTCACTGCTAAGGGTCTGTTTATATTATACACATATCATACTTACACAATTTTATCATTGAATAAAAGTGTAATTTTTCAAGCATTCATTATGTTAAATATTTGCTTTTTCCTTTGAATAGGTGAATGGCCATGTTTATATGGTTAATACTATTAATTATGTTTGTGTTAATTTTTACCAAGGGTGCTAATCAGTGTCATTAATTCACTGAAATTTTCAAATGTGGTTGCACCTGTGTTGTCATCCAGATAACAGAAGGGCAATGGGAAGTACTAAATGCCCCAATGACATTGGTTGCTTCATATTAAAAAAAAAAAAAGGAGCTGTGCAGTTTTGGGAGTCTGATCAATAAACTGCAAATTCTGAACTTGCAGGTGTTTCCTCATATCTATTTCTGAAGTCTCTTTTGCCCCTGCTCAGGGAACAAGTTCTAAACAAACACAAGCATTATTCATCTCCCTGCTCTGTAAAAGTCATACAAAGACTCCCACGTTACCTTGAAAATAATTGGACAGTGGTTCTTTACTATTTGTAAATGATTAAAACATTTATACCTACAATTAGCAGATGGTTAAGTTTTAAAACGTTTTCTCTCTTCCCCTACCTTGTTACTTGTGTGATTGTTTTTGGATGAAGTAGTTATTTTCTGTTAGGCAATCTTAGGGTGTAAGGTGGGTGAAAAATGTTTCCTTTAATAAAGGAACAGGGGAATTGCCCTAACTTGCTCTGGTTTATCTGTCCTTTTATTCACCTTATTTTGCAGGAATTAATTAATTTTTCTGTTCACAAGTATTTGGTTGCAGTAGCTGTCACTAACCACAGTTCGTCAGCAGTTGAAGGAGTTGCTAAAAAGCTCTAAGCAAGTGTTTCACACACAGCACCAGGCTCCTTCCTGATGAAGTGTGTGCAGCCTCCTTGGACAGCCATCCTGGTGTGCTAATAACATGGGATGGACAGCAGAAGTTTCATTTTATTTTGTTTGCTTTGTAAACAGGATTTGAGCAGGATTGGATTTGATTTTTTTGCCTTCATAGTTTACCCGGAGTTGTATCCGCAATTAATTTGGGTGGAACGTTTGATTTGGGACAGAACTGAGAGGTTTGGGTGCACTCAGGTCTGCTCGTGGCTGAGAAATTTTCATGAAAAGCAAGGACTGATAGGCTGTAGAGCCAGGTAAAAAGATGTGAACAAGTCCGGAGCGACTGAAGCCTTTTGCTGTTTGCCCTCTGAGGGCCAAGCTGGGAAATGCCTGCATTGCCAAGCCTTCCTCGTGACTGGCTGAGAGGACAGAGTGAGAAGATGGGGATGGAGACTTGCTTGCTCAGTGATTTTTCTTCTTTATATGACATATTCCTTGTCAAGGACCTTCTTCCTTCTGCCCTGTACCTGAGGTTTCCTCAGTCCATTCAGAACACAGGGAGTATCACAGTCATGGCACCACCTAGAAAAAGTTGGCTAGGCAAGGGCAGCCCTGGGGTCTGGGGATTTACTCCCAGAATCCTTCTTAACATTAGAACCATTTCCAATTTCAGTTTTCAGGTGCTTGGTTTATTAGCTAGAGAGCAATTCCTGCAGAAAGCTGGTTGATGAAATGCACAACAATTCTGTTCAAAGCCCAATTTTCTCTCAAGGTAGTTCTGATGGAAGAGATTTTCTGTGATTCCCAAAATAGCATGCAGATAATTAAGCAAAAGCCCTCGTGGTTCTCAAGCCTCCAGCATTTGTGAATGGTCTATAAATGTGCCTGTTGCTCTAGTCCAATTTCTGTTCACTACTTGATTTTTAGTAATACTGCAGCAAAACTAGATGGCTTAAATATTTATTCAATATATACCTTTAAAGTAGCGAGCCAAAATGTCACAGACTAGTGATGAGAAAATGTCTCCCAAGTTATTGAACTTGTATATCTTGTTTGTTTTTCATTGTAGTCTGTGCAGTTTGCGTTTTCCATCTCTCGAAAATTTCCTTGATAACTGTTTGGTGTATCTGACACTGATTTTTCCCATGTCAGGCTATTTCATTTATTAGCCTGTGGAAAGCTGATAGGCAGAGATTGGTATCTTGTTTTCATTCTTATTTTTGAGTTAGTTTTTTCATTTTTAATCAATGTCTGGTGTACAAGCTCCCACTGGCAATGCAGAAGGAGAAAGCCCCGAGCTTGTGATCTCCACAGCCCCATGGCTGGAGAGGATGTGGGTCTGCTCCTTTTTGGGCCAAGGTACATCTCTGCACAGTCACATCAGGCCTGCAGGGAGACTGGGAAAATGCCTCCTTATGCCTTCAGCTTTTCACCAGAATGCCAGTAGTTTTCTTTGCCTTTGTACCTATTTGCCTGTACTTTTAGAGATTGTTCCTTTGTCATTTTTTATTTTTCTATTCCTGCTTCTAAAAGAAGAGCAAGCCTTCCTGTGTTTCTCTGACGCACAGCATATTTTCAGGAGCGTGACACAGACATGAAGCATTATTTCAAAGCCATCTTATTGCAAGTAAATTCAGGAAACCATCTCTGCAAATGTTCCTCTGTTGTTCTTTGTGAAAGATCAATGCTGACTGGAGGTAAAGCCCTTTGATCTGAAGAGGTACACACTGCACACGTTCAGCTGTTTCACTCCCATCTAGAGGGAATAAGTCCATCTGTAAGCATTTCTTCCAGTATTCCCGTACTCACGCTTCTGGCCTTAGACAAAAATGGAAGATCAGGATCTTAAAGTCTGATAACCACAAGGTACCCTCTTGTTCTTCTGCTGTAGAACTTGCAGTGATCTGCTCCTGAAGAATTAGTGAAAGGTAAAGCTTAGAGGGGATTGTTTTCCACAGAGCTAAAATCTCTATATCTTCTTTTAAATTTGGTAAGAACATCTGTGTATTCAGCACTTCTGAAAATGAGTGCACCAGTCTAAGATCTGAACCTGATTGTAAGTTGGTACAAAGTTGAACAAATTCACACAAATCCACTAGGAGACATACAAGTCTGTGGGTTGGAGGGGTAAAAAATGGAGAGGAACTTGTATTTAACTGAGTTTGCACCTTTCTCTGCCTTATTTGACTCAGTTTTTTATCTCTTTTCATTTTTGGAGCATTTTCCTTTCCCCACAGCAGCTGTTTTACAATAGATCATCTGTGGTATCCAGGCATCAGCTCCACATCAGGATTGAGGTCTCCAAGTGCAGAACTTACCCATGAAGATAAGTAATGACAGTGTTACAGGTCATAACTCTTTTGTTCTCGAAAGTATTTACAAGTAATACAATTTCACTTACGAGTCAAGAGAGATACCTTGCTTTGCAGTATTTTCTTGGTCAAGAAACTGCATTTCTACCTGTGATTCTCAAGTCATTGGTGTCCACAGGTGTGCAGAGGTGGTTGGAAGCAGGGCTGAAATGCCTGTGAATCTCTTCAGTGTAACCTTTCTGTGTGTTTGTGGGTGTTGGGATTAATGAATTGGACTTTCAAGTGCTATTAACAGCAAAGGAAGGCAGCGTACACTGGACCAACCCCTCACCCCATCTCCTTTTCCAAGTTCACACAAACGAAGCAAATATTTTGCTAAATTTTATATAATAAGTCAG
This sequence comes from Regulus satrapa, assembly GCA_013396955.1. Taxonomy (NCBI): domain Eukaryota; kingdom Metazoa; phylum Chordata; class Aves; order Passeriformes; family Regulidae; genus Regulus; species Regulus satrapa. Next base: position 451,364 of record VWZN01017931.1, on the reverse strand, counting down.
TCTCCTAGTCTGGTTTTATTAAAGAAACACTGCCACGGCAGGCTCTTCCCCTCGTATTTTAGCTGTATGAATAGCATAATTTCCTGTTTTTCCAGGCAAACTGTCATGAACGTCACTCTCCAAGGAGATGCAGAAGGTAGAATTTTTGTAAACTGATGTTTGGACTTGAGCCATTTATCTCCAGTGAGAGCTGTCTGCTTATTCTTGCCAAAGGCATTAGCTGAAGATTATTGGTCCTCTTGATTGCTGAAAATATGTAACTGAATGAGAGACAAAGTATTTCATATATAAAGAAAGGATATTGCTTTGGGTGGTTTTTTTTCAATAATTGCAAATTGAGAGAAACTTCCTCAATAATACTTGTAATCTAGAGCTGTTTCCTGTCGTTGCCAGTGGCCATTACTGAATATTTCAGAATATGTGACAATTTTTCTTCTTTTTATGTCAGCCCCATCCTCAAAATGGTGTTTACAGCATTCATTGTACTGCCTGTTGGGCACAATTCTTGCCTCTATGAAAGAGTTTGTTAAAGCTCTGAAAAATGGGATTTAAGAGCTCTCACAGATTTTTTTTTTTTTTTTTGCTAGTCTTGTCTGTGATCACTAATTCTCATGCAGATAGATTTTTCATGTCCACTTCTAATTTCAGCTCACGACTTCATCAGAATGACCACATCAGCATAACGTCTAAAAGTTCAGTATCTTTCCTTTGTGAGCCTTGCCAGAAACAGGAAGGATTTTTCCCTGCTTGTCCTTGGCCTTAGAACCATGAAGAACGTTGTCTGCACACCTTAATCATCTCTAGGAAGAGGTATCCTTGGATGACTCAGGTTCCCAAGGGTCTTTCTCAGTTCTTGGCTGAAGAGTGGGCATGGAAAATCCTTTTCTGAATCCTGGAGTTCCATCCCTCTTAGTAAAATAGGGTTCCTTAGGAAATGCTTCTTGGGTTCAGTTCAGAAAGAGCTAACTCTACAGAATCAGCTGGGAAAAAAAGTGGGAACAGACAAGACTGGAATGAACAATTTCCAGTCTGGAAAAAAATATAAGCAGAAATAACATTTGCTTCATCTGTGCAATGTAACTGAAGTGAGAAAGCTTCAGGCACCACAGGACACAGATTTCCTCCATAAAATTTTTACAAATCCTAAACAGTGGAAATCAGGTAGGCAGGATTGTTTCTTACCTGTTTTAAGAACCAGACTTCTATTCTGAAATAGGATGAGCTTAAAGACAAATGCTCTCTGGGGCTAAATTAGAGCCTTCCGTGTATTAAAAAACCCAATACTGCACGTCACAGATTAAAAGAAGGAAAAATCATCATTTTACTGAAAAATCCTCCTTTTCACAGGAAGACAGAAATCAAATCTGATTCAAATGGTGGGTCTTCCCTGTGGGCAGAGCAGTGCTGTGGTCATGGTGCTAAGGGCCTTGGCATGGTTGGGCAGTTCTGATTTTCACCAGCAGAGAAGGCAGAGGCTTGGCTGGGGGGATGCTTGTGTTGGATGGTGTCTGTGAGAGCTCAAAAGCCCATTGAGATGTCTGGCTGTGGGTAAGGAGAGGGTGCTCCAGCACAGCATTGTCTGTGCACGTGAGCTTGCACACTGCTGTCCTTACAGTCACTTCCCTGTGCTCTCCTCAGGCCTAATTGGAAGCTGAGCAATTAGCTCAAGAAGCCTTATCAGAGTTCGCTCTGGAAAATCGGTGCCTTTAATGTTACACAGACAGGGTGAGTCAGGCTGCTTCCCAAGGCTTTGTATCTAACAGGAAAGCAGCAAACTGCAGTTTTTAATAAAGCTCCTTGATGCCCTCATCTGCGGGATAACAACTTCAATTGACAGTTGATGTTTTCAGCCATGTAAGTTTTTTAAAAGTATTATTTATGTTTCCAAGAAGGTTTGCCCTAAATAATAGAAACCTTAGCCTTAGATCTTAAGCAGTGTTTGAGACAAATAGGATGCTTTTGTGTTCTTTACTGGCTTGAGAATCATGTCAATTAAACCACTCTAAGTGTACCTATTTGAAGAGTTCTTAAATTTGCTGTTTGTATTTTTCGAATGATTATGAGCTCCAAGGGAAGGAGTTACCCTGTGAAAATAAAATCTCAGGCAAGCCAGTGTTGTGTTGCTGCCCATCCCTTCCAAGACACCTGCGATCTTTGCAATGACAGAAGTCCCTGTGTGCTGTTGCACTTACAGCAGCTGTTCACAGACAGTTACATCCAAAGCCCATCGCTCTGAGGCCTGGCTGAGGATGTACCATCATCCTCAGGCTCTTGAGGCACAGCTGTAAGTGATGGTGTTTATGATCTGCTCCTGCTTCTGCCCATACCTATTGCCCTGGCCTGTGGGGCCTGGTTGCTTAGAAACAGGTCTGTGAGGTAGCAGTGGTGTTTATCTCTTGGCCTTCAGCAGATAAGGAGTGTTAATTTGTAGTTCATATTGTAGCTGACTTTCTCTGTGGTTTATTAAATCCAGTGTGTTTAACCAGTGTGTTCTCTGAAAGCTTTCATTGAGCTGAGTTTCCCAGCTGGATTAAAAGCTCGGCGCAGCAGGCATCGGATTTGAGCTCTCAGAGCAGGGCAGGGTTTAATACCAGTGTGACATTTGGAAGAGTGTCTAGGGGAATGCACTGTGCCTGCATATTGCATTTCAAGAGCACTTTACTATTTGCCAGCCTTTTTATTTTCCTTGAATTTCAGATTCCTAAGGGGGTTAGACTGGAAGGGAAGAGTATTTATGCTTCCCTAAAATAACTGCTTACGTCTTATTCCACGCAAATTGAAACCCCCCCCAACTTTTCACACCACAAATGTGCAGAAGAAAGAAGAAAAAAAGCATAGAGCATGGGCTATACCCAGTGCTCTTCTCCTGTCACTGTCTTACTCTTCTACTCCAATCCCCAAATTCCTTCCTTTTTGCTGCCTTTTGCCTACCCTCACTTTCTCCAGGTCAGCTGTCAGAGCAGCTGGCATTAGCAGAGCTCTTGGTCAGCACTCAGCAGTCAGACACAGCCACATGTGCTGCTCCTGTGGGCTGGGGGATGAAGAATATAGCTGGTGTGTGAAGCAGAGTCTCACATATCCCCACTGCAGATGACAACAGGAGAAAGCTGGTTTGTGTGATACCCAGGAGACCCCGAAGTAGCAAGGCTTATTACATTCTTATTTTCACTTTCAGTTCACAATTTAAATACCCGCAAGGAACAAATTTGCTTTGCTCATAACAGTCTTTTTTGAACGATAATGTCATTGGAAATTTCATTTTGCCTTTGCTCAAGAAAACAACAGCTGTTTTCTACAAGGCAGAGAAATTGCAATCTCTACAATTATCCAATACTGTACACCAAAGGCTTTAGGATCTGTCATTTACTCAATGTGATATGTGTTTGTGCAGTATTTAGCAGATTGATACTTATTTTCTTGATACTTGTCTTTTTGGTGCTATTCCAGTTTATATGTGGTAATAAAATTCCTACAATGCAAATATATTTCAGCTCACATAAAGGAAAGTGATCAGCTCTCATATATGCGTTTTTAACTGTTGTAATCAGAGGAAATATTCTTAAGGCAAGCAAGGGCAATAGAATTTGATCCTTAAATGTCTACGTTTGCAATATCTGAGACTCAGGTGTGTGATTACTTGCAGGCTAAAGTGCTTTGTGAGATTGGGGTAGAAAGCTCCTGACAGATTCTCCTGAAATTTCTTCTTTCTTCTCTGAGCAGAGAGAAATTTTGTTCCCATGACAATACATGCACTCCCATTGAAAAGCAGCCAGGTGGAAAGAAAAAAAAATCCAAAATAAGTTATGCATCAAGTGTCTCAAGTGCTCAGTACGTGCAGGGAGTTCAACTGCGACGTGGGACCTGTTGTCACGTCCTGTGCAGATGGATGCATCCCTGAACTCAGGTGAATTGGCACAGGTTTGGTCTCAGCTGGGAGCTCTGCTCTAGTCCAAGTAGTATCACCTCTCCTTGAGCTTTCCCATGCCATATGGGCACGTCTGATGGAGAGGCAAGAAGGGAGTTTGTTAGAGCAGGGTGAGGGCTGGATGAGCTCTCAGGGATAGCATCTGTGTTTACTTGTTCTAGCACTTCGTGGCAACCACAGACCCTTTCTGCACTCACCCCAGGTAGATCCTGGCAGGCTGGTGGGATAAAAGATAATGCAATCTGTGAGAATTTCACCGTGATTGAGCACAGTTATGCAGAAACTCAAACAGCTACGTTTTCTCTAAGTGCAAATAATATTGCTGCACTGTTGCCTCACTGAAAATGACCCGGGTTCAAAGCAGGATTTGGTGATGTGCTTCAGGCAGTAGGGCTATGTGCTTGGACCAGATGGAGCTTTTGAATTTTCATCAGCAGGTTTATAAACACAACAATATTCTTTTGTCTACCCCCAGCTCTTTTACTAATTAGCTGCGAATCCTGAACTTCAATTAGCATGGAGTTGAGGAACAGATGAAATAATAGACATTCTTACTCATGATTATCCATCATGTGAGAATGAAATAGACTTTAATAATGAGTGTGTCAGTTTTGGGGGCTTTTCTATTGGTACTTTTTTTCCCCCTTTAGTACTTGGTAGTATAAATGAGTGAAAATAGCTAAAAATAATGTGCCAGATTTTCTGGTGCTTAACTTCTGTTGCAGGCAAAGAGTGAGAGTTTTCAGCCTTGCTCATCTTTGCCTTGACTCCTGTAGGTGTTGGGCCAAGCCAACACAAGGGTGTGTGACAACCGTGTTGTTCAGTTCACGATGGAAGGGTTTTACAAAGGCACTCATAAAATGACATTTTTCCTGCAGCTAAGAGGTGGCCAGAGAGGTCTAGCCTTTAAAGCAACACTGCTGCGTGTTATGAGAGAATCCCAGCTTTTCTGAGGGGTGCAGGTGCATGAAGAGGCAAAGGGATTGATGAGTTGAATGCTGTCTTTGCCTTTAGCAGCATGTTGGCTGGCCTACAACGTGTGCTTGTGTGCTCTCTGTGTGTTCCCCAGCTGAGAAGCTCTTTCTGGACCCTGCAGGCATCCAGCTACTGTGCTTGTTCCCTGTGGTTTATAAATCATTCAGGAGATTTGCACCTTTCAACAGCAGTACCAGCTCTTTAGAGGGTATTGAGGAAGGGTCTCTACCTTAACTGGTGACTCTGAAGCAGGGAAAGGTTTAGGTGTATTTTCAAACATCAGTCTTGGCACACAGTTTGAGAATGTACTGGAAAATTGTCAGGAAAGCTGAGGAAAGGCATCACTTTGCGAGGTATAGGTTGGTTCTGGGAATTCTGCATCCAACTTTTCATGTCATAGAGTCATAGAATGCTGAGGGGTTGGAGTGGACCTTAAAGACCCTGCAGTCCCAACCTCCCCTGCCATGGATAGGGACACCTCCCCCTAAATCAAGTTGTTCAAGGCCTGGCTTTGACGCAAATTGAAACTGGGGCATCCAAGCCTGTCAGCTATCTTACCTTAAGAAAGCTTTACTGGAAAAGTAATCCACTAAGAGGATAGGGCCTTCTGTTGGGAAGTAGAGATGGATAAATCTGAACCAGTAAGCAAAAGAAAACTGTTCTTGCAATAATAATAATAATGGAATATGTTCTGACTAATCAAACCCCAGAATATATCCCTGAGACTGGTAACTTCTTTGTTGCTTTGTGCTTCAGCATAAGGATGTCAGCTTTACATGCCACAGTGACCTTGGAATAAAATGTAGTAGAATCTCGGAGGTTGGAAAAGACCTTTAAAATTATTGAGTCCAACTGTAAACCTTGCACTGCCAAGACCATAAACCATGGACTCCACTGAACCATGTCCCCAAGTGCCACATCTATGTGTTGTTTAAACACTTCCAGAGATGGTGACTCAACCACTTCCCTGAGTAGCCTGTTCCAGTGCTTGACAGCTCTTTCTGTGAAGAAATCTTTCCTAATATCCAAACTAAGATGGTAGGAGAAAGGCAAAGCAGTTGCTAAAGTCTCCCCTGACGACACGAAACCAACATAATTTTTTCTTTTCTGGAGTCATGCAGGCTTAGCATGTGTAGCTGGAGGCAGCTGCTGCTCGGTCACAAAATGTGGCTCTGAGCAGGAGGTAGCAAAAAGCCAGCATGACACAGGGGTCTGCAATTGCCACAGGAGTCTGAGTCCAAGTGGCACTTGATTGAATTACCAGAGATGCATGAGGCTTCAGTTCTAACTTAGCATAGGCTGAGAGGTTACTGAGGATAAATGGACCTGTTCTCTGATCTGCTCTTCTGATGCCATAGCTCCCTGTTAAAAGAAGGCCAAGCTTTTCTCTGTACTGCACTGAAGTGACACATTGCAAGTGGGGAAGGGGGGGGGGGGGATTTTATTTTA
>VWZN01017931.1:433636-445001 GCA_013396955.1 Regulus satrapa | reverse complement strand
GGGGAATTCTATTTAAGATTGCATAATCAGAGATGAAATGCAGTTGAGAAGAAAGATCAAAGATAGGAAGTAGGGGCAGGAAGAAAGAAACAAGGTACAGTGTGGCTGCACAGACAGCCTAATTTCATATTAATGAATCTCTGCTTAGGAAGAGAAGGGTGGCTCTTTGTGTATCAGGAGAGAAAAAGAGCCTTCTGCCACCACACTGAGACCCCCTTTGAACGTGGTCTCCTACCAAAATGAAGGACTGCACTCTGCTTCACATTGCACAGACTTAGAAAAGACCAAGCTATTTTCTGACTGCCTGCATCCTGCTTATGTAACTTGCAGATGACGGCTGTGCAACCTCTGGCTGAGCCCTGGAAAATTTCCTTGTCGTCGGTGAGTCAGGTGCTTGGCAAACGGTCTGGCGCAGTGGGCTTGGAGATGAGATTGCAGTCAGAGGCACTGCTTGGGTACCAGAGCCCAATTCAAGGTCTGCTCATGGAGCTTCTTCTTCCTAGAAGCTTGCTGAGTGTCCTGGTCTTGTCACTGCCAAGTGTCCCTGTTGTGCTGTATTAATTAGTGCAAAGCATCCCTCTTGATTGCTCTGAAGCAGGAGAAAACCTTTGCCCTGACTGTCAATAGTCCAGAGATGTGGGTCAGCAAGGAAGGAGGGGAAGAGTTAGGCAAGAACGAGTCCTTGGCCTTTGCGTTAGTTTTATCCATAGAAATTCCAAAGGGTGTGGGGAGAGTGTTTAGTGCAGCGGGGCTGCAAAAGTGGGACTTGGTGGGAAAGCACGGTCCCCCTTTTCAGTTCTCATTTTGAAACTGTGCAGTCACCAGAACACTGTTGGCTTGCAGGCTGAGAATCTGGCTGAACGCTGGAGGTCAGGACTGCACACGGTGCTGTAAGAGTAAAACTGAGAACTATGAAAAATAAGGATTAGATCTAAGGACAAGGGAAGAAACTAAAACAGATGCAGAGCTGTCTCAGCTGCAAGCCAGATTCCCTTGTGGGTTAGCTGTCATCTCCAGGAGCAGCAGATGCCAATTTCCACCTCTTTTTAAGTGTAACTGAGAGGAGCCCGGAGATCCATACCACCAAGTAGGTCCAGTCACTGCAATGTCAAGGCTGGGACAACTGTGAGGTTCCCAAATCAGCCCATCTTACACCAATCTGTGCAGGAAGGCCCTGTGGCAGCCCAGCTGTGTTCAGAGCAGCACTTGCTTTGCTCATGCAAAGAGCCTGTTTGCCAGATTGCAGTGGGAGTGGGACAGAAAAGTACTTTGCCATAGGGATGACCTGGTGACTAATGAGTTTTCATTGATCCTCTGCTTGCAGGAGAGAGCAATCCATCATCTGCAGCTCCTGCAGGCTGTTCTGCTGAAGGCTCTGAGGAAGCAAACGTGAGATGTTACCCAAAAGCAGGGCTGTGTGAGCCCTCTGAACCTAATGGTGCTGTGCTCTCATGGATGTGTGAACATGATGGCACAAAAGATCCCAGCATCAGGGATTCTCTGGATGGCTTCTACAAAATGTATTGCAGAAAGCAGCCAGAGAGGGAGGATCCGACCTACGAGGCTGCCTCGCGATGTCTGTCGCAGAAGATCTCAGAGCTGGAACAAAAGGAAGGAACAAAGTACCTGTCACGTTGCCTGCAAATGGCACAGTTGGTCTTGAACAGAGATGGATGTAAGATCTTTCCAAACCACCCCCCTTCTCCTTGCTTTTCAAAGCCAGCTGAAGGAGAAGTCTTGTTGGAAAACAGGAAGAGGACACCTGGACTCTCAGATGACATCTTGCAGTTCCTCTTGAAACAAACGCAGGCAGAACGTAGCCCTGATGGGTCACACGAGAAGTGAGCAAAACACTGGTTTGTTTCTGTCATCAAAGCTTTGCTTTCCCTCCAGAAAGAGGTGACTTTCTTAGAACGACATTGTTCTCCAAGCACCACCTTCAGCACCAGAAGCATCTTCAGCACCCCATGGAGGGGTTCACCCACACCAGACCTTCCACAGATGCTCTTTATGCAGTGCTGCCCTGCAGAGAGCAAGGTGTAACTGCTTGGGATGTGTTGACTAATTGGGAGGGGTCGTGCAGTGTTTGTTGCTTGGACATCAAACATGATAATTTATATCTACCAGGCTTTTAAATTAGCCTGCAACCTTACTCCAGGATAAGAGTGGTCCAGCCCAAATTCAGCCCCTGGGTGGGCATGGCTGTTTGAATTACCTTGGCATGGTGTGCCACATCCCTACACAGGGAAAGTTAGGATTTACTTCTGTAGTTTTGCCTCCATGGAGTGCCTGTTAGCTCTGTGTCTTTACCTGCAGACATACAACCCTGCAGTTCATGACTGCAATACCAGGTGGGTTTTTCTGGCAGAAAAAGTGTGTGTGTGCACAAGAAGGAGAAAATATAGCTCTGAGTATGTTCTCTGACAGTGCTTCTGTCCTGTTTACCTCCCCACCATCACCCCCCCAACAACTTTCAGTTCCTTTTTGACTTTCATGATGGTGCTAATGAGATCCCTGGGGGAATGTTCCCTTTAAAATGAAACGGTTCTCTCTGAGCCCAAAGAGGCTGATGTCAGTCAGCAACAGAGCAAAGAACCCACACACAGCCACTTAAGGTGTCTCTCTGGGAAGCCTCCCGGCTCGGTGGCTTCTTTGTTGCTTTACTGCCTCTGCCAGGCAGATAAATGTCTTTGTGCACGTTTTCCACCCACTGGTCTGTCCACTGAAAGAGCAGTTTGCTGTAGTGATGTTGTTTGCTGACTGGGGAGGCCATTCTCCAACGTGGGTGTGAGCAAGGAAGCACAGAGTGCCAGAGGAGGAAGGGCTGCCTTCAAGATGACAGCAGATGGGGGAAGGAAGGAAGGAAAGGAAGGAAGTCAGTCAACATCAGTGTGGTTACTCCAGTACAGCCACAGTGCTCACACCAGTTTTTGGTATTTGATCTCCAGTGTTTGCTAGCCCAGCTGCTGAGACCTCTCATCCGTTCGCTGCCCGCACTGGCCAGATGTCAGAGTGGGTGTTTGTGTTCCTGTGTGTCACATTCCCTGCTGCAGTCCCTCATGGGGCTGCTATTCCTGCCTTGCTGCCCCTGGCAGATTGGTACAGCCGCTGTGCTCTGCAGGTGTTTCCAGCAAAGGCAATGGAAATTTGGCTGCTGCCTTCAGTCAGAGCAGGAGGAGACCCAGCTGGCTGCAAGCTATGGCCAAAGTCTCAGGACTTGGTATAATCCCTCTTTGCAAATAGATTTATATTGGAAATGCCTGGGTTTAGTTTCCTGTCCTTGAGTCAGGAACCAATACATTTGGCTTTGTGGTGGTCCTGCTCGGTGTGTTGCTTGCTTGCTTTTATGGCAGAGGGGTTGTACACGTGCTGGAGGGCACACAGAATATTGGAGCAGACCTTCAGCTGCTTCCCCAGCATTACTCAAGTTAATGGTGCTTGGAGGGAAAACAGAGTTGAGGATGCAGCATCATTTCTGTAGTAGCAAACAAACCCACAGGTGCTTGTGTATCAAAATCCAGATGAAAGCATCCTGCTGGCAAAAACAATAGAGAATGGTAATATCAGCTAGTTTAGCCACAGACAGAGCTGGAAAAAGCCAATATGCTCCTGAGTGTGCTGTCAGTAATAACAGTAACATCACTGGCTCCTCTGCCAGCTCACACTGCTTAACCCCCCATGGATCTGTCACAGCCACAAGGGCGTTGGTATTGACAGATGGAGGGAGATATTGCTGAGGATGTACAGGGAAGAAGGAGGATCTTCAGTGAGAAAATCAGATGTTGTTGTTTTTAATTTTTGCCAGCATTTATGCTCTTCCACACAGTTAAATTAGTTGCTGTGCAAAACCTCTTAACTGCCATTTTAAGGGAAATAAACTCCCATGAAGAGAGAGGTGGAGAAATCAGAGGTCTGCATCTGAATTTCTTTAGTTGCTATATTTGGGTTTTTGATGAATTGGTCAGTGCTTTGGGTTAGCTGTAAAACCATCTGATCTCCTATTCAGAATTCCAAAACAGTTCTTTTAATTTTAAGAAATGCCAAAGACATGCAATTTCCATGAAGAAGGCATACAGAAAAATACGAAGTTCCTGCTCTTTAGGAGAAACCTGCTGCTACTGATGTTTGAGGCATCCCTAGTGGGTTTTGATGGAAGAAAAAAGAAGCTCAGAATGACAAAATAGAGAAAAGGTGGCTGCCAAAAGAGTATGAAGAGAGATACTGGCAGAAGAGAGCATGAAACCGTTCAGTTTTAAGGACCAACGTAGGCAGAACAGACTGGATGCAGCTGAAAAATTTGGATTATGACTCATATCTATAAATCTTGGCTGGCATCTTGCAGAGGACATGGTAATCTCTGTGCTGCTGAAACATGCAGTCTTTTGAGAAGTTTACACCCCTCAGAATCAGGAGTGCTGCATTTCTTCTGTGCGCTGCTCACTTCCAGTGGATCATGGATAGGACTATCCATGGCTTCCTCAAGGGAAAAAGACAGTCTTTTTGCATGGCAAATACCAAGAGTGGTATGAAGCCCTCGCAGAAATGTCCCGTGTTCTGTCAGTTTCACCCCAGCCTGTGCAATAATCTGAGAACCTGAGTTTATTCCTGAGAGGTGAAGTGCCTTCCCCTATCGCTGGCTTGCAGTTGACTTAGTTTTGACACTTCTGTGGTTTCAGCTCACCCTATCTCCCCAGCTTGTTGGCCTCCCCTCATGGTGGTGGTTCTCACCCCTGCTGGCAAAGAGCCATCCAAAAGCTGCTCCTCCCTGTGTGTGGAGGCTGCTTTAGCAAAGGCATTTGGGGGCTTACACTGCAGAACAAATCCAAAGGGGGTTTTCCTTCTGTGTGTTCAAGGCTCACAGCCGAGGAGCAGCTCTCTGAGCCTAACTTAGGCTGAAAACACCTGAAAACCTACACCACCTTTCAGGGCTCTGGGTTTACAAGATGCCACAAGATCCTCAAGCACAGTATGTAAGTGAAGTAAATAACGAGGGAATCAGTCTCATAGGGTAAGACAAGCAAGGCCAAAATTGATCCCCCATTGCCAGATAGGAGGAACATGGGATGTGGTGGGGACTTGACTGACGTAGCCCAGGGGTTTCCCCGCTGCAGAGCCCAGATCCAAATCCCACTCGAGGTGTGTCAGAGGTGTGTGTGCTTTGGGTTGGGTGTTTCACCCCGGGCTGGCCTCAGGGCTCAGCCTGAGTAGGTGTGGCAGGCTGAGAGCGCTGCCTCCATTCCCTTACATAAACTCCCGATCCAAGCTCTTTTGTCATCCTTGCCGAATCCTGCTGCTGTTAAGTCATTCTCTCGGCTGGGAGCTGCTCCAGGCCCTTTGCTATCAGTGGCCCCTTTGCTGCTTACTCCGACAGCGTTTTCATTTTCCCTCCCACACGGCTGCTGGTGGGAGGCACTGACTCAGACCCACCCCGTGCTGGAGCCCGAAGGCAGCCGGGGAGAGCTGAGCTCCTGCCACAGGTGCTGAACCCTGAGCAGGCCTCACTGAAGGGGATGGAGCCAGGACTGTTTACAGCAGCAGGGGATTTTTCCCCAGGAGTTCAGGGTGCTTTGATGTGCCTGGATATACCAGGACATACGGTTGTTAAAACTGCTATATGACAGGCAGTATACATCCTGTATAAATGTGGCTATTTCATTACTGAGCACTGGTGATTTTGTGTGGGGCATATGTTTTCTCACAACACAGAAGTTAATTTTAAAAATACCCTCTTCTGTAGGCTTTCCCTAATGACTATTTTCTCACACACATGGATTAGGCAACAACGTATGGCGGCATTTCTTCCTTAAAAGTAGAATCTGGCACACAGAGCATGAAATAATAAAATGTGATTAAAGCAGTAGCTGGTACTAACCAAAGCCAGAAAACTTTTGGCTGAAAGGTCGAACCTTTTTTTTTAAATTGCCTTTGCAACGGCCTGTTAATTTGCAGGTGCTGGGACTTGGGAGGGAAAGCCTTGTAATGAAAGAACAACTCTCCTAGAAAATGTCACCTGTCAGGTCAAGCCAAGCAAACTTTCACTTGCATTGGAAGGTAGGTTCTTGTGGTGGGAAATGTCAGTCAGCCTTAGGACAGGAATCACTTCCCAGTGTTATTGGCATTGCTGTGAGAGATGAGCCAGAAATGGTGCTAGATGGGTGCTAAAATCAGCACCTCCCGGCCAGAGAAGCAGGATGATTCTGTAATTAAGGATACTGAGGTGGGGATGCTGTGCCCTGCAATACATTTCCAGTGTGACTTCCACCAATTAGTTTTTTCTAAGTTACCAGCAGCTTGTTCTGGCTATCTGAAAGCTTCTGAGAAAGAGTAAAAGGGCCGGGCATTTATATCCACATCTCTAACAATTCCCCTCAAAACCATGCAATTAGGCGTTCAAACAATAATAGAGATTTTGCACCTGTGGTCCAGGCCCTGCTGTTTAAGAAGTGTCTCAGCACGTGTTCTGTGAGGCCAGCCTGGTTTTGATAGTTGTTCTGTGCATCTTCCCCGGGTCCGGCTGGTCCCTGAGACAACTTGGGCACCACATGATGAATGTGTGAGTGCTGACAGGTCCCGTGGCTGGGTTCTGTCTCTGGGAGTGTTAGTGCTGCCTCTCTGGTGTTCAAGAATAGACTGGTTGCATGTGAGTAAGTAGGGGAAAATAAATTTATTCTGGGATGAGGAGACAAATTGCTATTCTGAGGGCTGGGGGAGTCTTTCCAAAGGCAGCAGTGAATTAAGCTGAACATGCAGTGAGTGGTGTGCTGGACAAGAGTCAGACGGATTCCTGTGCCACTTCCTTCTCTTCCCATTGCCACGGGGAGCCTCTGCAGCTGGTTTTTCCCAAAGCCAGGGCAAGCCATGACACCCTGCAGGCTCAGTGTGCCTCACCTGAGTGCTGGCAGAACCACCCACTTTGGCTTGCTCTTCCTCATATCCAGAGTAGCAGAGTCTCTTTCAAGGTCTTTTTTCCTGCTTTTCCTCTTTGGATCACCTTTCCATCATCAGGGTTACTAGAAAATTTTACACAGATCTTCCTGGTATTTTCATTTCCCAAGGCTGCCTTTAAGCTTAAGCCTTTTATGCTTTTTTTGATGAGGACACAGCATTTCACACAAAGGGCCTAAAAGTCTTAAAATTGGGGTATGCAAAAGAAAAAAGGATATTCTAAGGGGAAGAGATGCTAGCAAACTATCCTCATGCATTTTCTAGGATTTGGTCTCTCTTCCCTAGGCTTTTTTTGCTGTTGGGTTTTGTTCTTTGTGCCTGTGGTGACTCCAAAAAAGGTGATGGAAAATTTCTTGGGCAATTCCTTTTTCTGTTTGAATACAGCTGTCATAAAATAGATCCCTCAAAACTGTGTTTTCACAGACTGCAATTATGTACAAGGGCATAATTGGAGTTTTTTTCATACATACATTGTTCAGTAATAAAAACTTTATTCTGAAGTCATTACAGCCTGATGCAGAAATCTATATGATTTTATCTTACAAAATGGAAATTTGCCTCTGAAATTTCCATGACACTCTCAACCACAGAACAGTATTGTTCTTACCAAACAGAACCCTTGCTAAGAGTCAAAGTGCTATAAATATTTAAAGAAATTAATTACTAAATAAGCCAGTGTAGTGCCCCAGTCTTTAAATATTAAATGGAACATACACTGTTGACAAAAAGCAGGCAGAAACACAGAATGGGGCAATTTAATGGCCTAAATGTAATTATTTGTAGTGCAAAGGCAACTGTTAAAGTAATTTTTGCTTAATGACAAGCAGTACTCAAAATACAGGGGCTTAAGTCCACATTTCTCTTGCTGAAAGAAATTTCTGTCTTGTTTTATATTCTACTACAGAGACCCCAGAGTTCACCAAGGAGGTTAATTAACCAGTGTGAGCAAAAAAAGGGCAGGAGGTGTTAGCAGGGGTTGTTTTGTGAAGGGCTTTCTCTGGGGCAGCACCTGGCTGCGCAGCTCAGCCATGCCCAGCCTGCAGCAGGAGTTGCTCCAGCAATCTGCAGCTGCTCTCTGGGCATCAACTACCTGGGAACTCCAGTCCTGCAGCCATGCTAATGCTCCAAAAGCCAACCCAGAGAGATGTGTTGGCAGCTTTTGGGCACTGTCCAGGACTCCTGCTCCAGTCAGGAGAGTGTTGGGTACTTCCCTCCCTGTAGAGGAGGCGCCCACCCGGGGCTGTGGAGATTGTTTCTGTTGTCAGACGAGGCTGGGAGAAGGTTTAGTCATACCCAAATTTCTAAAGCCATGAGCAGTCGTGTCAGGGCTGCTTGTGCCCTTGCTCAAGATCCAAAAGCTGCATTTTAGCTTGATGACTGATTCATCTGGAGTGGTCAGTTTTGACTTGGTGTCCAGCAGATCATTTTCTGACAGACAGCAAGCACAGAAAAAAATAATCTTATGACTAAAAATGGCAGTGGTGCCAACACTATTAGGCAAATTCCAACTTTCTCTTCTAGGAGGAAATGTGCCTGTTGTTTCCCATCAGTGTCATCTTTCCCATGGACACATTTACCAGTGGAATTGCAGGAGCTAACTTGAATTTCCTGCCTGGAGCAAGCAATGCCGGTGGGGGTTGCTGCTAGGGAAGGACCTAGGAAAAACTGGCACTTCATGGTGACTGCAGTATGAAAAAATCATCCCTAGGCCCCAAAGTATGCTATTTAATTAATTGATTGATGAATCATCTATTTGTTATTTTAAACTTGTTTTTGTATTGCAGCATAATCAAGTTTTCTGCCATCTGAGCTAACAAACTGTGAGAAGGATGACTGGGGAGGAGGAGAGGTATGGTATACCCTAACCCTAACAAGCAGCATGTGGGAAAACGTTCCATGGAAGACCGAGAATGTTGGAGAAATGGTCATGTTTATACTTGGTCTTCCCTCTCTCACCTCTGTTTTGGGCTTGGGGGTTTCTTTTCTTTCGTTCTGTAGCCTGTGAGCATATCCAGAAGCCCTGAGGATTTATATCAGGTAGCACAGGGCTTTTTCCAGAACACCACAGCGGGGTCTGTGCATGTATTTTTGATATCACTCAACAGTTATGACTTGCCTTGTGGGCTTATTTTAAACCTCTTTTCAGTTTGGCCATATAATATTTGACCTAATTTCTGTGGAATAGATACATCACTGAAAAACTGGAACTAAAAGGATCCTGCATGGAAGAGAAAAGGGTTACAAGTGAAGAAAATGTTCTTTTTTGAAAAGAAGACTAAGAAAGACAATTCAAGAGAAGTTGGACTGAACTTTAAAGGTTCTCAAACAAAAATACACTCTAAATTCTTTGAATTTTTTAATGAAGAAAGTCTTTTGACATTGAAGACTAGAAGTCAGTTTCTAGCAGCTCTTTCTGCACTGCCTAAGAGCATGTGGCATGAACAGAACCCCACAGTGTGAAGTGCTATATAGATAGAGAAAAGAAAAAAAAATGTATTTGCCCATGCTACAGGAATCACCCATCTGTACCACACAGGGTCCCTCAGCTGCAGCTCGGTTTGCTGAGCACTGGTACCATGTGCTAAGGCCAGAGGTGGTAACCAGTCACGTTTCACTTTTGTGGAAGAATGAGCCAAAAATGTATCAGTTGTGCAGCTCCATCATCCCTTATGTGCAATGATCACTGCATGTGACAATGTTTCTGAAGAGGGTTTGGTTCTGTCAGAGAAACTGGATAGAGGGTGGCCTTTAGGTGCAGCTGTCTTTCCCCAGGCCCATCCTCTTAGCACCTCCATGAACCTTGTTCATGAACCAAGCTGCAGTATTTTAGTGCCATGAAAACTAATTGTCATCCAAGAATGAAGATAATCCCCACTAGCACATCTAATTAGAAGAACAATCCTCATATTCCTCATGCAGTCTCCTCTCAATTTAGAAGGAGCTCAGGCACAGAAATTTGCTTGTCATCCTTTGAAGTTCCAGCTTCTAGCATGAGCCTAATGTGTAATTTTTAAAAAGCGTTTGTATTTGATAGAATCCCACAGGATAAATACTGTTTATTCATAGAGCAATGGATTGTCACAACATTGTGAGGCACGGATGTCACTGCAATCGGAGTGCTGACACCTCTGAGAAAGGAGGTTGGGGTGTGCCACTCACAGCTGATGAAATGAAATGTGCCTTTGCCTGCAGTAACCCTGATTTAGTGCAGTCACAGCTCTCTCTTAGTCTGCAGAAAAACTCACCCCAGCTGATACCTGGCTGTAGAAGTCCATGTGAAGTGATATTGCTTTGAAAATAGACACTGACTTAATTAACTGTGAGCTCGGATGCTCTGGTTTTCCAGTGTTGGCAGAAAAGTCTGTGGGATCCTCTTTTGGAATCCTACCCTGAAGACAGAGTTGGATGTACTCCAGCCATTTCTGTCCCTAATCCTGTCAGGGACCTCCTGCAACACTTGAAAATCTCTGTAACCACCAACCTGATGGAATCTGAAGGTGTGAAGGTGCTCCCATGTAGACCCTGCTGTAACTGATGTCAAAACATGCTCTTTATGTGCCTGCAGGGGCAGAGATCGCATCGAAGGCAAATGTTTCACTTAAAATTCTTTTTAATGAGCAGCTGAAGTGGTTGAGGCTGGGCTGACTCCTCACACAGACGGGAGGACATGGGGGCCTTGGAGCCAGGGAAGTTTGTCAGTCTTTTGAAACAGGCTCTTGACTTCCCAAAGCCAAGGCTGGAGATTTCCAAAGAAGCATTCCATCTGCCTGTGGAGATCGGGCTGGCATAGGGCATGCAGGAGGGAGATTGGGAAATGTTGCAGATGGTTTGCCTTCCGTGGTGGCCAGGAGACTGGGTTCTTGTATTTTGCAGAAACTGTAAACTGGATGCAAGGTGAACAAGGTGTCTGTGTTTGCCTCCTGGTGTCTCCTCCAGGCTGTCTCCTGAAACAGGCTTCAAGTGGAACTGAAACTCCCATTGTGCCCCGATGAAGCTGCTGGTGAGTTTGATTGGAGTGCTGTTTTCTGTCTTTAAAGGCTGTGTGGTTGTAGCAGGTTGCCGTTGTTAATGGACAATAGAATGGCACACAGAATGATAACAGAGGGAACTGCCAGCTTGATGTATAGATCCATTGTCCTCCAGGAACACTGGCAATTAGAGAGCCATCTGCTTGGCTCTGAGGACAAACAAAAACGAAAACCGAAAATACACCTAAAATTGGAGATGGCGCTCTGAGGGTTAATGAAAACCACAAAGGAGTTCTGGTCTTTGCCTGGTAATGAAGGGAACCGAGTGGAACCTTCAGACTTCCTCTATGGAGACCTCGTTTTAACTTGTCATTTAAGCTTTTTATTCCACTAAGGATTAATTGGGACAGCGGGGGCTGTTAAAGGAAACGATGTAAAACTTGATCTCTCTG
>VWZN01017931.1:409978-431411 GCA_013396955.1 Regulus satrapa | reverse complement strand
CCCGGCCGCTCCGCCTTTATTCTTATCCCGGCGCAGCATCTTTGCACAAAGGCTCCGCGATGCCCGTTTGTTGCGAGGGTGCTGCTGGGTTTTTGCCAGCCGGTGCTGGATGCTGGGAGGTGATGGCAAAGTAGCGGCTCTGCAGGTTTAACTAACGGGATTTTTTAATTTTTTTTTTGCCCGCGGCATTAAATACTAAAACCCCCGTGTGAAATGAACCTTCAACACAATAGAATGAGGTGGTGGCCGGGCTCTGTAGTGTTTTATGCACACCTACATCATTGTTTGAAAGAGTCGGTGTCATTCTGGGTTGAGTATTTTGGCTTTAGGTGTGTTAGAAGTCTCCACACTTCTGGGACTTGTACAGACTGCGAGAAAGTTGACTGTCTTCAAGTGCCTATATTGAAATCGAAGAGGGAGGGTAGAATTTGGGAGGCAGAGACCCCAGCACAGAGAAGCTCACCACAGTTATACTGTAGATTCTATGGGGGTTTATTACCAAATATTTTTTCCTGTTTATGTCACCAAACAGAACAGGTATTTCTTTACGTCCTTTCGTAGCTGTCATGCTTTCAAGTGTTGAATTGGTTAAACATTAACTTCAAGAACTTTCTAGTTCTAGTCCTGCAGATCAATATGCCCAAATTTCAGTGATCTTGCCTAGGAAGACACTGTGACATTTTGATGAGGAATGACACTGCACTGAGTCATCTGCACTGATGAAACAAAGCCATGTGGGGATTTCATCAGGGACCCACCCAAAGATCTGTTCTAATCTTGGACAAGCAAGCAAAAACTGTGTGATTTTGTCCTGCATTTATCATTTTTCATCATATTCATCAACTCGCAGCTCTTAGGCAAAATCAAATAATCTGATCATAACTGCCTGGGCAGACTTGGTTCAGGAGGGTGAAGCAGAGCCAGGGCTTAGCTTTACTTAGTGGGGCTGTGGTTTGTTTCTTGCTGTGTGTTCAGGTGCAAGGTTTCCATACTTTCACGTGCTCTGGCTTTGCTCTGCTCTTGAATCCCGCAGTGATCCCGTCTGCTGTGTTCCTGCGAGCCCGAGGGTGTGTGCCCTGCTGCCTGAGCCTGCTGTCCCTGTCAGGGTGATGGCCTCGCCCCTCCTGAGCACACCTGGAGAGGGAGGCAGCTGTGTTGGCCAGCACCTTCAGGTGGCAGGTGGCCCCAAGGGAGCTCTTGCCAGCACCTGGGTAAAGTGGGGCATTGCTGGCTCCCCACTGCCTTCCTGGCTCAGCCCTGGCAGAGCAGCTGCCTCAGGGTGTTATTTCAGGCTCTGGCACAGATTGGAGGCTCATTCTGTTTCTCCAGGCAGGTTAATGTGACATATGTCTAATACCATTTGGTTCTCCTGACGTTGCTATGATGCTCCCCCTTTGTTCCTGCTGGCTTTGACTGTTAACCAAGCTCTTGTGAGCTCCTGAATGACACAGCAAAGGCAGTGGGTGCAACCTGACTTTGTCTTCCCGTGCCACTGACAGCAGTCGGGGCGGCCTGAAGGAGGAAAAGATGTCCAGGAGTTTGTCTGTCTGTGCTTTGTCACATCGCCCAGGTGTCACTCGCAGGTGATCTCCTGTGGCTGCACCACTAAGAGGACAGAATCAGATGTTGGCCCTGGTGCCTGTCAGGTTTTCTCGGGGGCTGGAGGAGCAGAGGAGCCTCCCCAAAAAGAGGCAGTGAAGGGGCTTGCATGTGAGTGGAGACTGGGAGCAGCTCCTGCTGTAAGAGCAGCATCCCCAACACCTGTGGGACTGAGAGAATTGCCTTTTTAAGAACAACACTCTTTGTAGTGGAAGGGGCTTTGTCTCCTGCCCTCAGGTGTGTGCATCCTGCTCCTCCGTGCATGCAGCAGGCTGGGCTGCAGCAGTGGGCTAGGAAAGGAACTCGGAGCCTGCCTCAGTCGGCACGGAACGCCAGAGATGGGGAGAGGGTTGGCTCTGCAGCACCATCTCCCCTCACACACCACCTGGCACTCGGGGGAATGCTGGGGGAGAGATGCAGTGCTATTTTAGGGGAATCCCTTCTGTGCTCTCCTTGCGTGGGTTCCCTCCTCTGATGGCACTTGTATACGCAGGGAAGGGATGGGGGCTGGAGAAGCACATCCCTCCATATGTGTTTGGGGGACAGCACAGAAATATCAGGAGTTATTATTGAATGATGCTCAGCTATTATACTCTGAGTCAGTGCTCCAGGGGATGTCTGCTTCCTCTGCCAGCGCAGAGAATAAAGGTTGTGATTTAAATAGAGTAAGGCTACTGCATGCTCCTGTCTTCCTCGGGGCAGTGTTGATCCTTCTGATGTTGAGAGGTAGAACTGACCTCCTTTATCTATGATGTGCTAGGTGTTCATCTGTTTCAGGGAGTCTCTCTGACCCAGCCAGAGAGAGGTCATGGTTGTATTTAGGACTCTCCTGACCCATGTAAGGACTTCAGAGCTGCACCCCAAGCTATGTGTTTGTTTGTGTGCTGTGGTTCTGCACCCTGTGAGAGGCCAGGATTCAACAGGCCCTGCTTCCACACACTCTGTGTGGCTGGCAGAGGTGCTTAAGCTCTCTCCTGGAGATCTCCAGGTGGATGGGAATTGACACAGTTTATTAATGACACACAGCAGCCAAGCTCATTAACCAGCTGGAGACATTGCAGCAGTGATGGCAAAATAAGGCAGCAAAATAAGGAGGTTTTATTGGCAGTAGCTTCTTTCCAAAAGCAAATTCCTTGGCCCAGGTACAGTGGAACTGGTGTAAGTTATCCCACGTGTCCTCAGGGCAGAGAGAGGGATGGGATTGTACTGCTTCCTTCTGGAGTAATTTTCCATTGAGTTTTGAGGAGGTTTTGCTTATTTCTTGGAATGATAATGGACCACTCAGTGAATGGAAATTTTCCTGTCCCTTATGTCTCTCTCCGTCCTTCCAGGGGCTGCCTCCAAGTGAGACAGCATTTCTCCAGCAGGATTGGGACAGTAGCTGCTTTAAAGTCTCAAACAATGGTCTGCTGTTGGCAGGGGGTGCACCTAGAGCTTCCTCAAGGAGCCAGAAGATTCTTGGGGTGCAAACAGGCCATGCTTGCTGGCTTGGATTTATTTTTTTATACCGTCAAACAGGTGCAACTACATAAGGACCTGATTTGAAGTAAAGTTCTATTTTGGAATTTAAGCCTGGTTTTCTTTGGTGTTGCATTTTTTGTGGGTGGGATTATTCTTGGCGTATGTTATTTTAGTGCTACAAGTGTTACCATGCCTCTTCTCTCGCGCTATGCCTCAATTTTACATGGCTTTTCCATCCAAATAGGGAAAGATTTAATGTGGAACGTGCCTGGTTTAGTTGACTGCCAACCCAAAACTCAAGCTGTCTCATCAGACCAGTTTGACTCAGGACTCCTGTCAGTGATGCTTGTGTTAATGAGTCTCTAATAATTGTTATTTCTTCCAGGTGCCAGCGCAGTTCCAGTGGAAAAAGACCATACTGAAGAAATGGTGAGTAGCTGCTTGTCAAACCAACCTCAGAAAATATCAGTGATGTGTTCTCCATTTCTTTAAACTCTCAGGGCAGTGCTTTTTTTTTGCCTTTTTGGTTTTTTTTTCCCCCTAAGGGTAAATTTTTAAAAGCTCATGGCTGGTGTGGAACTCGGAGTGCCTTTAGCTGCCAGGAGATGCCTGCCTGCATCTCAGCACGTTTGGTGGAAACGGGAGCTGGCTCTTGTGTCAGTGTGGTACTTGTGAAGCTCTGCATTGTACAGCTGCTTGAAAAATGATCAGAAATACTGCACAGTACATGTTATTGCACTGACAGCTTTGGGGAAAGATTAAATACCTACAGTTACCAACTGTGTAACAGTCTTTCTGATGTAGTCCTTCCTCTGCTGCTTTGCAAAGAGATCTTACCCTGAGTGATTAAATAAATGCCATTGGTTGCTCCCTGACCCTTTAACCTGACACCAGACCCCCTGACCTGGTTGTTTCTGTGACCATTTAGAGCAGCAAACACCTGGTAATAACCAGAAATAGTTAAAAGACAAATGGCTCTATAAATGTTTCATCATCTCCTCCCAGTCATCTCCACAGATCGTCCGCCTGAGGCTCTTGTATCCCCAGCAAAGAGGAGGACTTGTTCTCCCCAACAGCTTCAGCACTTGAAAATAATTTTGTACAGAGGAGATACTTTGTTAGTGCTTAGAATTAGAGTACATTGTGTGGCTTTCCTAAATCAGGTAATTTTCTCTGCTTCCGGACAATCCAGTTGAAACTTCAGAGCTAAAAACCGGGCAGGACTTAGAGCACATACACATGAGAAGGTGTGAAGTGTGTCCCTTACAGAGGACATAAAGATGTTTTAGTGTATTGGCAGTCCAAACTGCCTTTGCATTTGCATTTTGTATTCTCGTTTGGACAGATCCTACAGGATAATCCTCATCCTTTCAACGTGTGTTGTGTCTGTTTACTTTGTAGGGTGTGTTACCACATGTTGTTTGAGTCTCCTTTGTACTGAGCAGGGTATTTAATATTTAAAAAGGTACAAAGGAAGCCCCTTACCTCTGCAAACAAAAGGGGAGATAAAAAGGCCTGTCTGTTCTCTTCCTGCTGGTACAGGAGTGAGGGGCAAAGCCCAAATGCACAGGATTATTCAAAACTCATTAATAGTAGCCTGAACTCTAATCTCAAACAGGCTTTCTACATCTGGGTCAGAAGTAAAGTTTCCATTTTTGCCCTGAGGATTTTCTCTTGTTTTCTGTCTTCCAGGTGACCCGGTGCATAGTGGAGGTTCTGTCCAATGCTCTGTCTAAGCCAAATGCACCCCCCATTAATCCTGAATGCAAAGAAATCCTGAAGAAGAGTAAGTACAACATTACCTGAGCTTAGGAAAGGAATTCGGTGCATGGTGTCTCTCTGGTGTTGGAGCTGGTGAACTGTGACTTCAGCCTGTGTGAAACTGGTGCCTCCAAATTTCAGTGCAGAATTCTGGTTTCCTTCTGTTCCGTCTGTCTCGCTCAGGGAGCAAACAGCCTGACCTGGGAATTGCCAGGGATTCTTGGCTAAGACTTGTGGCCCTCTCCTTGAACCACCTGGAGAGGCTGAGAGGACTTGACAAACTCTTTAGGTAGCCTGAGAAGGTGAAGCATAACTATTGCAAAGCCTCAGATTTATTTGATTTTTTTTTTCCAGTCAATTTTTAAAAAAACTTTTAAAATTTGTTAAGCAATCCCCAGTGGTTTTGGGTAGCTTGGAATAGAGGGTTGTCTTTTTATTGTGAACAGGCATCTCTGATGGGCCAGGTCTTACATTCAAAGAACTGAACACAACCCCAGATCCCGTTGATTTTTAATGGGAATTGAGAACCAGCTAGATTCAGTACTAAGTGTGATCACAAAAAAAGCCAAAGAAGGAAAATTATTCTGGCAAGTCAAGGGGAACTTGTAAAATTCCTAATTAAGTGGAGTTAATTAGTTAGTTAATCCTTTTCCAGGCAAGCATACAAAGTAGTAGCAAACGAATGATTTTAAAAGCAGAATTAAGAAAACAATTCTGTCCAAATTTCCTCGGTACTTTGGGAAGCCTCTTGAAATATCTCTTTGAAATAACACTTCAGTGAAGGGTTGGGTTACTCCATGATGCTGCATTTGTTATTGTAGGTGATAAAAATGACAGAGAGAGAAGCGAAAACAAACAGCCTGAAGTGAGGCATCCCAAAGACCCAGCAGAGACTGAAAAACATCCTACTGGGAGCGTGGAGAAAGAAGAAAGGCAAGCAGAAGGGGAATCTAAAAAGTACATGGAAGGAGGTGACGAGGAAAAACTTGCTCATGAGGAAGGTAAAAGCAAGGAAGAGGAGGCTGGACATCACACACCTGCTCAGGGTGAGACACTTCACACGGAAGAAAAAAAGCACTACCAGGAAATTGGGAGAGAGGAGGAGAGGAATTACCAGAGTGAAGAGGAAAGCAAAGAGGGCAAGTGTTGTGAAGATGTAGAGGCTGCTGTTCTCACCAAGAAGTCCCGCTCTGAGGGCATGAGCGTGGATGAGTTCCGTGGTGGGAGCGATCAGAGCCCCAGGGGCCGCTGGCACCTGGAGGAGGGAATGCAGGACCCTTACAAACAGATTGGGGAAGGTGAAGAGGGAGAGGAAGAGAGGAGTGAGAAATACCACCATGAGTCTCAGGAACGGGGTCTCTCCCACCAGCGGCAGCGTGAAGAATCTGAGGAGAGTGAAGAGAGAGAGGAGGGAAAGGAAGCCTACAAACCCAAAGGGTATCATGGGAAGCACAGAGCGGGCGACTCTTATGAGGAGAAGAGGGGCCATGGTGGTGAGAGGGGGGAACCACACCCAGGGGAGGCCAGTCTCTGGGAGCAGTGGAAGCACCGTCAGAAACATCAGGAAGAGTCTGAGGAGAAGGGTGGCTCTCCTGGGAGGCGTGGGCCTGAGGAGCTGCAGGAGGAGAGGCCCGCAGAGCAGGGCAGCGAGGAGCGCAGCGACAGCTGGCAGCAGAGCAGGGAAGAGGAAAGCAAGAGGTATCGGCAGAGTGAGGAGAGCCATGAGAAGTGGCGTGAGGAGAGGAGATCGCAGCACTCTGAGGGGAGGACGTACCTTGCCGATGCCAACGAGGAAGAGCTGGACAGGCTTCTCAGCAAGGAGAAGCAGCGGCGGGTCGGAGGGAGAGCCCACGCGCGGAGCAGGGAGGAGGAAGGGTCGCAGAAGGCCCATGCTCGAGAGCACAAGGGGCAGGCCAGGAGGCACTTCAGCACTGAGGACAGCCTGGAGGAGGAAGAGGAGGAGGAGGTGGAGAAGAAGCATCACAGCAGTGACCAGGTGGAAAACGAAGAGGAGGAAAGATTTGTAGAGAGGGGAGAGTACAGAGGCCATCTCCCTACAGGGAAAGAGAAGAGAACTGCAGCATCCTACAGGCCTTTCTACCCTCTGCTGTGGTGGAAAAGCCAGCACTTGGACAAAAGGGACAGTGCAGGGGAGCAGCTTCTGGAGGGCAGGGAGGAAGGCAGGCCCGCCCTGAGTGAGAAGAGCCTTTTCCCCGAATACAGCGACTATGAGTGGTGGTCAGAAAAGCAAATCCAGAGTGCTCTGAACAGGCGCAGCGAGAAGAGGAATGCTGGCAAAACGAACAGGTACGATGTGGAAAGGCAGTACAACAAGATGGATCAACTTGCACAACTTCTGAACTACAGGAAGAAATCAGCTGAACTCCCAGAGCTGTACAGCTCTGGAGAAGACCTGAAGAAACGTCACGTGGCTGGGAATGACAGAAGGAGCCTAAGCCAGAGGCCCCTGACGGAAGAGGAGGTAAGCACACAGCAGTTTCTCTGAAAAGCTGGGGGGCACACTTCCAAATCCATTCCCAAGGCAGCTGGGAAACTGCATAGAAAAACACAGGATTAATTCACATTTTGAGAGTAGATCTTCAGCGATTTAAAAATCCACTTTCTTTGAACAGAGCAATTTTGAGTTTGCTGAACCATTTCAGGGCACAGTTTGTGGGATAAAGCCACCGCTCCTGTCTGCTGCAAGGCAGGAAGGGAAAGATTTGATTCCTCTTTGGGCCCTGCCTCTCCCTCGAGGCTCTACAGACTGACAAAACAAAGGTGCAGCAGGAGCAGAGGGGGAACTGACAGGCACCACTTGGGCTGTGGGGGTGTTTAAAATAGAGCTGAAAAGTGAGTTGGGTGTTTAGAGGGAAATGAGCTGCCCATGGACTTCCCAGCTGGAATTGCAGAGCAGAACCTGCATTGCACCTACAAGTCCAATTCGTATGTGTAGTTCACCCATAGAGAACCCTCTTTTTTTTTTCTTGTACTTCCTGTTCTGCTCCGGTATCCAGGAAAGCTGAGCCTACACCCATCAGCCAGATCCTCCTCGGGTGTGTCCCTGTGTCTGCGCCTTGCACAGAGCAGAGGCTGGCCACTGATTTATGCTGGTGTTAGAAGTCATCCTGGTCAAGAGTGGGCTGCATAAAGCTTCTCCTGCACTCTGTGCTTGCTGTGGGCCCTCACAAGGACCCTCAGCTGGGCCCCAGGGACAGCACCTGCAGCTGTGACATAAAGAGGAGGCTGTCACTAGGGCCAGCTCTCACAAGTAAAATTGTGATGCTTTCCCCAGCCTCAATTCAGTCCAAAGCAGGGAATTTCACCAGTCTGCCTTAGAAAGGCCTCTCCTTTCTGTGGAACAAAACGTTTGCCACTGTTAATAATGATGTGTAAAACGCTCGTTGTTTTCACAGGAAAAGCAGCTGGAAAACTTGGCCACCATGGATCTGGAGCTGCAGAACATAGCAGAGAAGATCAACAGCCTCAGGAGAGGCTGAAGTGTCCTGGCAATACCTGTGTTCTGTGGTGAATTCACTGCCACTGGATCGTTGTTTGCCCTCAACCCAGGAAATTCTGTTCACTGTCCACTCTCGTGTAGTGATTTACACAGCTGAAAGTGTCTTTAATTTGCTGTTATGCTCCTGAGGCATGAATTTTAGTAATATAACCTTTCATGTGGGCAGGTATTTTTAATATGCTTTTGGAGGTAATTGTGTTAGTGTTCTTCAGGAATATATTTGTCTGAGTTTGCAATAATAAAAACCATTGATCTTGGACCAAACCTTCTCCTTGTTCATGTGTCTGATGGGGTGATCTCAGAGTGAGCTGGACTGTGCACCAAACAGAGGTGCTCACAAGGAGCCCGTCTGTGCATTTTGTTTGCATGAGCATGAGAGGGAAGAAGGAATTTGAAACCTCAAAAATTATTTAATTCTTGTTTCCTTATTAGTTTTTCACTGCATTTTACACGGATTATGGCACGTTTGAATACTGGGAGTCAGTGTTGAGAGACTGTGGCAGTCACTGCTGGTGAAATGGAGCCAGTTTGGGTTTGATACAAATTAACGCCCCAGGTGTTCCAACGCCGTTTATTCCTCACACTGATCTATTATGCAGATATGTTTTCCCCACATTATTGTTTTTATTGTCAGTATCTAGGAGAAGCAGCTGTCTGGAATGAAGAGATGGTGAAAGCCACATCCTCTCCTTGTATGAGTTGTTCACTTAAGGAGGAGAAGAAAAGAGAGAAGGGAGACTTCCCAAAAGGCAGAAAAACAACACTGGCAAGTTTACAAGAAGCAGAGGTAGATAAAACCTGAAGCTGTCATGTACCTGCTCTCCCAAGAGAAACCTTTTTCTGCTTCTTTCCATGGAATACAACCCCCGCTTTGAGCTAATGCTGCCCTGAGAAAAGAGCATTACTCTTCTCCAAATACTGAATTTTGCAGCTTTATCAAGGGTCAGCACTGGATCTCAAAGCTCCAGGTTCTGTCCAGTCACTGCAGACACTGGTGAGGGAGCTGCAGAATGGAACCCAGCTCCCACTGGGGGTGGGATGGGGTGCAGCCAGCAGAGCGTTGTTCTCCTAAAGCCTACACGGGACCTCTTTATTGCCAAAAAGAGGGAAAAGTAAGAAAAAAGAAGATAAAGCTCTTTGGGGAAAACACCGTGTAGTTTAATTGAAATGGCAAATGCAAAGTTAAAAAAATTAATAAAAAAAGCCTGACATCTGAAAGATCCAACAGTAGAATAAATAAATATACATACAGCAGTTTTCAAAATAGTAATATCTTAAAAACATATAGCAATTCTCAGAAAATGACAGACAATACTAATAGTGACATTGTTTAAATATTTAGTATTTTAATTTAAGAACATGCACTTTCCCCTCTGTATTTATTTCAGGAAAATGTGGAATCATGCTGTAAGCATGGGGTCAGCCCTACTATTAGATTTCTCTTTTTATTGTTCCTTTGGAAAAAAGTATATGATGTTTGTTTGCTGTTCATTTTACTTTCTTAAATTACTGAACAGAGATGAGTTCTGTCCCCACACGGAATCCTGTGGAGAATCCTCTGATGCCTTTCTGGGAGAAGGGAAAGCTAAGTTGGATGTGTTGATTCTGATTCAAGCTTTTAAAAAACTACCTCATACTCAGATTTGGCAGCAAACAAACAGAACGCCTGCACTGAGGCTTTGTCTTCTCCTGATCTTCTCTCCTTCTGGAAGTTCCTGTGAGTTCAGTGGGATGTTTGCTCCCGAGGGTTTTCCTTGGCATTCCGATGATGGGAAGGAGCAGGGCAGTCCTCCCTCCCCTGCAGTTCTGCTGCTTTCTCTGACAGATGCAGGACAGGCACAGCCCTGTGCTGCCAACAGCACAGCGTGGCCTTGTTATGTCACTGAACTCCTGAGATCTAAACCACAAGTCATTTCTCCAGCTGTTAACAAGGAAGGTCTTGAAGTTTGCATCTTTTAGACGACGGCTCCTCCATCTTTAGTGCTTCCGAGTTACTGCAATCAGGTTTGCCCTTCTCCAAGACCACAGTGATGCCCGACAGGAGGTACCCTCCCCCTCCACTCATGGTCAGCTTGGGATGGCTGCGATCTGGTAAAACCTTTAAAACGCACAAACGACAACAAAACACCCCCCATGACCCGCACCTGTAAAAACCCACTCTGTGTGCACGTCATGCTGTGCAATTTCAGCTTGCAGGATAGCACGTAAATTTTTTTTCCCAGCCCCAACAACAAGCAGTCAAGTGGGAAGCGTTTGTTTTATCTTTAAAGTATCTGCAGAGGAGAATCCAGCTGTAGAAATCCATAATAGTGCAGGCTCCTGCCTCACTGCTTACTTCTTCATGGCGTTATGAAATTATCAAGCCATGGTTTGAGACCCATGGAAGTGCCACCATGTGCTGAGAAGTGAGGTACTCTGCAAGAAAGCACAGCTGCTGCACCAAGCAGCCTGAAGGGATTCTGTGCTTTCCAGCTGTGTCCCTGTCCCTGCCTGCAGCCACCCTCGGGGTCAGACACAGCACAGCTCTCTGTAAGGACTGTCCCTTCAGCTCCTTGCCCGACTGTCACTGCAGGTCCCAGGTTTCACCTCTGTCCAGGACACTGCAGTGCACCTGGACACAGGAGCCCTGGTCAGCCAAACTCTGGGCACAGCCAGGAATTAGTAACCCCCTCACTTTCCTACAAATATTTCAGCAAACGTTGAATAAAATGCAAGAAAGTAAAGTCTTTCCATTGGGAATTGCTACAGTGAAGCATTAAAGCCCTTCAGATGCCCATTACTCTGGGGTAGGGCACATGCCTGAGCTTACACATTGTTTCAGTCAGTCCAACCTCCCCTCTATTTTCAGGGAATGCTTTGCTCCCCGGAATTCCCGTGGTTTTGGCAGCCCCCTGCTGCCATCCTTACCTGGTAGTTCCGTAGCCAGGTTTCAGACAGTTTCAGGTTGATGACTCCACCTCTTTCTCTCAGCTTGGTGTAACATTCTAACAATGGCTTAGGAAAAACCAGAGAGGGGGTTACACGGCAGAAGGGCACTCGGCTTGAACTGCAACAGCAGAAGCCACACCCTGATTTACCTCTTTATATTGGCAGTAGACAACAAAAGGCCTCGAAGGTGCAACAAATTCCAATAAAGAAAGCAACAAGGGTGTGGGATGAAACTTGCTGGCTACAATTAAGCTGCAAAAAAAGTTTCATGCATGTTAGTTTTCTGCTTCTGAAACCTCCTCACCTCGTGGCATTTCCTCCCACTTTAGCACAGCAATCGATTCCAAGTGTCTCATCAGCACGTTTTCATTGCTCTGACAACTCCCCAGATGTAAAAACAAATCATGACTTCCTGCTGGCGTAATTAAGAGGCTGAAGCATTGCTCCCCCAAGTGCAGAATATTAAATGCATTACAGGAGCACTCACTTCAGCAGTGTCGGGCTCCACAATAATTCGTACAATCTAAGAAATTTCAGGTTGCTTGCTCTGCCCCCAAGACGGTTTTCCAAATCTAATTTAAGTTCTGTGATTGCTGGATGTTGCTTAGAATGTAACCTCAGTCATGACTTTTTAGCTTAAGTAGTCTTCATTTAATAATTTTATATAAAAAGAATATTTAAAGAGAGAACCAATCCTTAATAGGCATGACTAAAAATCCTTTATAAAGAATCTATGTCTTTGACAATGTAAAGGCTTCATATTTTATTCTCCATCCTCATTTTAACGTCACACAATAACTTGGAGCTACAGATGGTTGAGTGTCTCTACCTCTATCCTCAGTTTTAATCCAAAACAATCCCTGCAAGGAATGGTTGGTGATCAGTTAATCAGTTATGAAGTTGTGCTTGTGCAGAAAGAACGAGCTAATTAAACTCCTCCTCCACAGTGTACAGAGACCACTGAGATGCCCCATCAATTAACATTTGTTCTCCAGGGGAACGTGCAGCACTGGAGCAGAGCTGAACTTGCCTGGCAAAAGGGAGGTAAAAACTGATGTTCAATTTTGTAAGTCCGACAGACATAAGGAGCTGAGATAATTCTTCTTCAATTGTTCCCGCTTTGGTTGGTTGCCAGCCATGGCCTCGCAGAGCATTTATTTCAAATGCAAGCCTCAGAGGAACTGTGCTCCAAAATGAACCAAGCAGGCTCATCTCCTGCCTTGGAAGGCTTGGAATGCTGCACTGGCACTGCCAGGGGCTCTGCCAGACTCCAGGAAGGGAAGTGAGGGCTGGGAGACTGGGGAAAATCAAATGCTGCTCTTTCATATGGCAGCACAGCTTGCTGCCAGCAGGGAGCCTGGCCAGGCACAAATCTGATGCAGTGGCTGAGGGGACAACAGCAAGAGGGAGAGGAAGGGCAGAGGGAGGGAGGTGGTCTGATTCCAAACACATGGCATGTCTAGGAACAAATTTCTGCTTCCATAGGGAAGCAGGAAAATGCAACAGCCTACCTCTAAAGTCTTCTTTAAAAGAATACCAAATACCCAATGAATATCTTCCTTCTTCCCCTCAGTGGCCTAACATCAGACCTCAGCTCTCATAGAAGGAATTGAACCTACAGACCCAGTGCAAACAACAGCACAGACGGTAGAAATGTAAGGGAATTTAACTGAAATGGTATCTCCTACATTCAGTAATAAATACTGGAAAATTCTCCTAAAGTTGGTACCCACCTTCACCTAATGAACAGCTTTTCTTTACTCTAAGTCCCAGTCTTTCTCCCCACCTCCAATGCTAACCACCTTTTTCCTTATCCTTTCATGCATTACAGAGGACAAAAGGAGGACAGAAGTGATTGAAAACAAATAAACAAGAGACAGAGAGTAAAGAGGCCTCCTTGAACTCAGCCAACAGCTGAATGCACTGTTTTACACGGAAGGAAATGACAAGTGAAGTCAAATATTAATTTTGCCTTTGCCAGGCCACGGACAGACATTAATTACAGCAGTGACACCAAACAAACACTGCCACTGTTCAGGCAGCTCGATGGTCACACAGGCACTGCCTTTTTACAAACCTCCCCGACCACTTCACTGCTTCAGGGAACACAGAATGACCTGGTTTCAATGGTTACAAATTCTACCACTGAAATATGCTACAGGAGGGACATGAATGAGCGTGAGTTCAAACATTTCCATAGTAATAAAACTCAAAAATTGTACACAAGCATCTGAAAACAACCAGCAAATGTGCAGTAAAATTGATCCAAGCTTCATTTCCAGTGAACCAATATTCTTTGGAGGAAAAAAATGAATAGAAATGTTATTAAATTCACTAAATTAATGTTACATGGTTAACTTGGATCACTTCAGCATTTGCTAAGAACACAGTGAAAAAGTCACACCCACCAAATGCTCTTACACCATTTTGGAGCTAAATTTCGAGGAATATATTGATTGTATTTGTCTTAAATTTATGATATTAAGTATTTCTGCTTAAATTGTTCCTTGGGAATAACTGATCCTAGCTAAAGCAGGCAAATTAAAGTGATGTGGGTTCTTTTCCTGTGTAAAAAAGAAATGATTTTCTAAAAACAAGCAAACAAAAAAACCCAACCAAAACTAAGAATAACAAATTTAGTTCCACTTAATTGATCTTTAAACCTCAGATTCTACTTTGCCAATTAGAATCCTGTGATTTTTTTTTTTTTTGCAGTCATTTTGAAGTAGATTCTTACCTGGATTCTGATTTTCTTTGGATAGATTTTTTTTTTCTCCTTAATTTTTAATATTTGCTTGTATTTAGTTGACTTTTAGATCATTTCAAGCCATTCAAATGAAAGGAAATCTCAACCAGTGCCTTTTGTGCCCACAGTTCCCTGCTCCATCCATGTCCCACATGGTCTGGGGTGTTTCAGTGGGAGCATTAAATTGGGAATATCATTCCCAAACCATGAAAGCTCTAAGCAGACTCACCCATCAGCATTCTTCTCTCTCAGCAAAGCAGCAGCTTCCTTCAGCTTTTTCCTCCTCTCCCACTGTTTGATTTGCTTTTCCCGAACCTTTGAACAACAAAACAAACAGTTGGCACTTTAACTGGTAATTATTTAACGAATTGTCATTGCCTGGACTGCATTTTCATTTTTTGAATCTTAATGTAAGACAAAAGACAACTTCCAGAGTTCCACTTCAACACCTGACTAAGCTGCATTTCAGCAGGGTTGATACAGACAGCAGGATTTTATGTCCTACAGATGTTGTGATACTTGGACAGCCACAGGAAATATTCTTACATTTTCTTTATTTTCTTTTTCTTTGTTCTCTTTAAATTCTACGTCTTCAGCATTCATGTCCATCGTGTCTTGCTCTTCGGTTGGATTGATCTCCATAGGTGTTTCAGTAGCAGGTTCCTCCTCTGCTTCCTGCAGGGAACTCTGTTTCTCCTCACTCAATCCATTGCTTTCCTCTTCCACCACTGCGTTCTCCTCAGGCAGAGTCTCCGTAGTGAATGTTCCAGACAGGAGACTCTGCACTTTGCTGAGAGGAAATTCATGCAGATTATCAAAAAAAGGTTTGGGAAATCCAAAACAACTGGTGGCAGCTCTAACAGGGCCCCCTCCTGGGTACATCTGAATGATGGATCCATAGCCTGTGGGAGGGAAAGAATCAAAACACATCGGAAAGCCAGAATTCTTAACATTTTAAAATTCTAAAATGCTTAAATGGCAGGTCCATTTAAGAAAAAGGAAGTGAACTGCCTGCTCTTAATCACACCATCAAATTTAACAAGCTGTGGAAATAATGCCTCGAGGTAGAAAACCTTTGCTGAAAGGACAACAGCTGCTGCAATGCAGAGGGACAAGGTAACACGGGGAATATTTAGGATTAAACAGGTATTTAGGATTAGCTCAGAACATACAAGCAGTGACAAGTGCTAGAAAAAGCTATTTTAATAAATAATTAAAAGACAAGATTTCTACAGTTTCTGTTACTTATTTATGGAGTTGCTTGGATAAAACCCAAAAGTTAATTTAAAAAGCTTTATCAGGCAAAGAATTTCTTCAATATCCAGGCCCTAAAGGAGGAGCTGTGAGATGTTTAAACACACACAAAAAAAACTTTGCAATAGTAACTGAAATTGTGTCTTATTTACTTCAAGAAGTAGCCCCATGGCCAAAAGTTGCTGAAACAAAACCCATCTGTAGTAGCACTGCCCAGACAAGAGACAGCACATCTGTGTGCACATCACATCACCTCCTGCCATTCCAGGCTTCTGGAATATAACTGTCACCCCTACCCGGTGCTTTGAATAATGAAACTGATTAACTGAGTTTGAAAAACAAATCAGGAGTCAAACTTCTCCTAGAATATTCTCCAGGAAATGTCACATGCTTTTAAAACACAACTGGCACAACACACACTAAATCTGGTGCAGTGCACAAGAGGAACGGCAACATTCCCAGTGCTGCCAGGATTCCAGCAGCACTGTTCCTGTTTTCTGCTGTTCACTTTCCTGGAATTCCAGGAAGAATCTCCTTACGAGCTCCTTACAGCTTTTTCTGAACTCAATGTCATCAGGCTAAAAGAGGAACTAAACCAGATCTACACACAAAGCTTTCAATTTAATCAAAATTAATTCTGTAAACAATCATATCAAATTTCATCCTCATTTTTCCATGCTGGTTTTCTTTTCTAAGTACTAAATAATAAATCCAACTGATGCAAAAACTCTCCCCCAGCGACAAACCGAGTTTTCCCTCGAATCCGGGGGGTGGTAAGCGCAGGTTTCAAAGGCTGAGGAGGCACCAGGAGCTGTTATGGCACCCCTGGACACGTCTGTGTGTGTGTCTGTGTGTCTGTCTGTGTCTCTGTGTGTGTGTGAGGCGTGGCTCACCCCCCATCCTCTCCATCACGGCCCCCAGCACCAGGCCCGCGCAGGTCTCCATGACAATCATCTTGCTGCCAGCGTGGACGTTCCCCAGCGTCAGCATCTGAGCCAGCGTGTCGTACCTCAGGTGGCTGGAAGACAAGAGAGGTTTTGTCAACGTCAGTTTGCCCACAGGTGCTGCCTGCTAGCCCAGGAGCCTGCCAAATAAAAGCTGGATCGCAGGTAGATTCAGGAAAAGCAGCAGTGACCTTCAGAGTCACCACACGGAAACTCACAATTAAACATCTGATAATGGAGAACTAAAACTGGAGCCAGCAAGAAATCAGCCAGAAAAAGCAAAAGCAGGATATGCAGTAGGGTGCACCTTTCAAAGTGGACATCTTGTGCTGTGCAATGCACTTTTTTTAACCTTTTGTTTCTTTTTTCTCAGCTTTGTCAAGAACAAATGGTCTGGATGCATTTCCTGATGCACTGATGAACCCCTCGTGGTTCTCACTCGTTTTGCAGGAGCCAGCACCACCTGCAGCCCAGCACCAAAACCCAACAAGGCACTGAGGAGACTCAGTGATAGCTACAGAAATTACAACTAATCCTTAACAGCAAAAAGTAGCCAAGTGACAGATGGTGGAAGGAGAAGGAAAAGGATTTGAGAAGCCTTAAATAACATATATTTGAAGATCTTAAGTCTCAGCATTTTACAGCTACTATTCCTACATTTATAAATTACCAGTCCACCTTGAATGTCTGTAACAATGCATCCCTTGGGTCAGCTGAGTGAAAATCAAACAGGGCCAGATCCCTGGAGTCATGGCCCAGTCCAACTCTGAGCCCAGCGTTACCCACAGGTTTTTAAACCCTGGAGACCTCTGATGGAGGATTTGGAATCCCTGACACGTTAAAGACAACAGTTCTTGCCTGTGGTAAGTGGCTGGTTAGATTACTGAGCCAGAAAACAGATGTTTGGCCACCAGCCAAAGCAGGAAAGAGGGGCCTTGGAAAATCAAAGAACTTCTGCCTGTGTGGGCACTTAGCAAGGTGGTGTTGGCGGGGAAACGCTAAACTCTGGTTCTCCTGTTTGCTGCAATATTGATTCATTTTCTGGGTCACATAACCCTTCACTAAACTGCAATCTTTGTGTTGAGAATAAAAGGTGAGTATTGTATGCTTTGGTACAGTGCAGGTATTTAAGAAGTATTAAAGTATCTTTCTGTTATCATTTGAAAAAAAGAAACAAAATTTAAACTCACTTAATTTTTCCAGGTTCCCTTGCATAATACATGGTTGAAAGGATGCGAGTGGACGGTTTCACAATTGTAATAACTGCCTCATATCTGTAAATAAACATAGTAATGGTCTCGTTCTCATCTCAACAATTAGGGAATTGACAAGTATTTTTTTCACGTTTTAAAATTCACTTACTTTTTTTTCTTCTTCTTTATGTATTTATCTTGAGCAAATTCCGTTTTGTCTCTGAATGTTGTACTGTTCTCTATTAACTGCTGGACTATTTCCTTGGAAAAAACAATTCATTTTTGTTACAGCTAGCATTTCTTATTCATTTCATAGACAGTATTTTTTTTTTTAAACAAAGACTGAAAACATTTTCTCCTAGCAGAGGCACGTATTCTTCTCCTGACACTAATGGCAAAGCCAATCTCTGTAGATGCTCTGATTCCAGCATCCCTGAAGCTCTCCCTGTTCCATGTGGCTCCTTCCCTCTGCTCTGCTTCATCACAGACATCTCCCTCACTCCAATAATTTTTTCAGTCTAATTTTGCCACGTTACCGTACCGACTCTTGCACAATGCTCAACTCCTTAGCATTTATTACTTCCTGCAATATTCCTCCTGATTTTTCCCTTCTCTATCTCCCAGGTCTTCCCAGAATTCCAGTTTTGGTTTCTTGGCCTCCTTGTTTTAATCTCCACCCTTTGCCAAGCCAACTCCTGCTCGTGCTTTCAGATTCCAGGTGGAGGGATCATCAGGACCTCCAGCAAAACCAAACCAATCCAACAGAACCCTCCTTGCTCGGGGTTTGTCTCCATGCCAGCAGCACGAGAACAAAAATGCTGCTATTTTGGGTTCTGTGATCCAAGTAGTTTAGCTGCTAAAATTATGGGTTCTATTAAACATGGAGGGGACAAATGAAAAAGGAGTCTTTTCAATTTGGAGAATGCAGCTCCCTTTGTGCTTTAAAAATCTGCTCAAAAATAGAGTGGTGCAAGAACTCCTCACTTCCTATTGCAGCTTTTCAGGCCCTTATTCCTTCAAACACTTAACATTAATGTGTTATTAATGTTTCGAAACAGAATCTCTTTCTTATTTGCTTTATTCTAGGAAAAAACAAAAAAAATTAGTGCCTGGGTTGTTTATGTTGTTTTGTAGGGCTTTTTCAATGTTCCAGTCAAATTTAGAGTGAGGAAACAGAAGTATCCTGCATCACCCAGACACGCCATTCACAAACAGGAATTCAGATTCCAGCAGACATTTAGGGAGGAACAATATCATTGCTGCTAATGTAGCTTAAAATGAAGGCTCAGTTACAGTCCAGAGAGCAGAGTTCACAAAAGCACAGGAGATGCTCGGCACAGGCACGCTGAGGACACACGGGAAAGTCAGAGGGATCTTCTGCCATGGACAGGGGAAAACAAAAACCATCAAAGCCACCGGCCTGATCAGAACACTCTTCTCCAAGAGACAGCACAACCATGGAAACAGAAGCAGCATTCCAAACTCCTTGGAGCCAGGAGGCAAAAGCAGAAAAGCTGCTCCAAAGAGCAAGATGCAAACGGGAGATGAACTTGATGTAAGCATGAGCAATTTCCTGTTCTTATTAGAAAGGGTAAACCAAAAAGGAGAGAGGATTTTGCCTGACAGCATCTGCAGAGCACAACTGGCTGCAATGCTTCAGTAACAATTCAAGATGGCTCCAAGATCCCTTGCTTTATGAAAGGTGCAGGTTTGAATACACCAACCCCTTTTCTAAGGGAACAGAACCGATCTCTTGGGAACACTCTTCATTTCCAGGTGCAGATAAAGCACCAGCATCACCCCTGTGTGGCAGGCACTGCCTGCTGGCACATTTGTTACACAGTGTTATCTGTTAAAACTTCATTGTTTGGCCGTGATCTTTTCCTACGCCTTTGCCAGTTTAATTATTGCCCAATTTTAATACTCCTGTAATACAGAAATAGTATTTTGAACCTTATACGCAAGCAAAACTGAATGGTGATTATGGGGGCTGTACTTTTTTATCTGTTATGTCTGCTGATGCCATAAAAATTTATTCTTGACTTTCCTCTGAAGAAGTTGCCAACCTTACATGAAGTTTTCTCTGAAAACAGCCTCAGCATTTTTGTGAAACGAAAAAAACACGACTTGCCCAGAAGAACAAAGAAAAAAAGCACTGCAATCTACGCACAGATAAAAAGAATTGCCTTTTTCAGAAACTAAAATATAACCATCAAGGTAGCACAGAAATTACACCAAAACCTTATTTTTACCTGTCCTTTAATACCCTTGTCCTTCAAAGCCTTTATGTCATCATGAGTCAGTTTTTGAGACTTCCCATCGTCAACTATGTTACGATTATCTGTCCCTGCTTCCTTTGTTTCTGAAGGGAAAGGACACACATTTGTAAAATCTAGCTCCAAACAGGTGGAGAAACACACGATTTTAGCGTCACAGAAAGCAGATTTCTCGTGGTTACACGCACACTTCTCATGGCCTTGCAAAGTACAGCCTAAGCAAGGAAACGTAATACGTGAGGTAAAGCTTCAGGCAAGTAAAATCACCCAGACTAAGGTTCAAATCTTGTCCCACGTGAAAAAGGTTATTTGTTACAGGAACTAGTGAAACCAGCGATCAAGACAAAAACCATGCACTCTTTATGACAGAAAGAACCTAAGCAGCGTGAAATTAACAAATGATTAACAGAAAGCCTTCCCAATTTCTTTGGTACCATCGAGGACACGAATGAATTTGAAAGAGTTTTTCCAACTGCCAATCCTCCGGGATACCTGTGGTAGTCTCTTCCACCTCTTGCTTCGGCTGGAGGTTTCCCCCACTG
The DNA here is from genome assembly GCA_013396955.1 of Regulus satrapa. NCBI lineage: Eukaryota > Metazoa > Chordata > Aves > Passeriformes > Regulidae > Regulus > Regulus satrapa. The sequence goes on along the minus strand of VWZN01017931.1, from coordinate 411,187 downwards.
GTTACTTCAAACGTGGTTCCATAAACGTGGCCGATGGCATTATCCAGGTAGAACCACTGCTTCTCAAAAGTTATTTTTCTGAAATAACAGGGAAGTGAATGATACTTAAAGCACTATTTTTAGTATGTCTGAAACCCACTATAACTGAGCCTAAACTATAGCTTTATATCTGACATTTTCATCTACATCCCCAGAAAAGCAGGAAAAGCATAGAGTGAAATTAACTAAAAAACCCACATTAAACTGAAACTGGTCAGGAAAAGGAAAAAGAATTTACACCATAGGCCATATAGGAAGAACTTTTTTCTTTTTTTTTTTAGTTCAAAAGAATTTTCAAATGACAGACAAACAAGGCTATGGCACTTGTCAGCATCACTTTTTGACAGGGAAAGTCAGAAATACATTAAATCCAAGCTGGGCCGTGCAGAGTAGTAATAAAAAGATGAGCACGGTTTGTATTTTGCAAAGCTCCTCTGAAATAACATGAAGACCATGAAGAAAACAGCAGAGTGTGTCTTGGAATCCTGGCAATATTTAATTTAAAAAAAAAGTTTAAATGTACCATCTCTTTAATTTTGATTGCACCATGGCAGGTGTGCATTTTTTTCTTTTTTTTTTTTTTTCTCAAAAAACAGGATCCACAAAGCCTTTAACTTTCAGGCTGACCAACAAAGGCTGCCTTGCTACCCTTGGAAACACCAATCTTGGTAAAATAAAACAGGTATCAGGACCTGTAATATTCAAAACTTGCCAATACGAGCCCTAATTACGCCAATTACACTCATCACTAATTCGGAACCACACCATTTCCAAACCAGTCTCATTCAAGCACAGCACCTTTAAATCACCCATCCCTCAGGAATCTGACCACATTACCCACCACTGCTCCACCGAATCCTCCGCTGCCGGGGGAAGAGCCCGGGCTTTATTCCGGCATTCCCTGCCGGGCTGGCAGAAAGGAGCCGGGACAGCACCGAGCGGAGCGGAGAGCCCCGGCATCCTCCCCGCACACGCCGAGCACGGCCGGGGAAATTCCCAATTCCCAGGGGAGCTGCGGGCTTCAACCGGCGCCGTTCCAACACCGACAGCGCAAACCCCCTCTAAAAGCCTCCGCACAAACGCGCCCGGGAGACCTTCCGGGTTGAACGTTTGAGTTTGGTTTTTGGGGTTTTTTTTGCCCTAGGAAGCGAGGCAGCATTAACCCCCCCC